>JABUQX010057988.1:27500-55000 GCA_015478945.1 Trachelipus rathkii
GTGTTTTACTTCACAGTGAAAAAAGTTAGCTGCTATTCAAGATCACATTAGTGAATATTAGGTAAGCTCAAAACTAATAGTATATAATATATATATATATATATATATAGTATATATATATATATATTTTATATATATTTAATATAATATATATATATATATAATATATATATATATAATATATATATATATATATATATTATATATATATATAAATATATTTGTTACATTTATTTGTTACATTTTTACATATGTATTATAATATTAAAGTGTCGGTCTTATTTTAACAAGTTCCGAATTAAATAAATTTTATTAATAAGTTTTTGTTTATATATATATATATACTATATAAATAATTATATAACTAATATTATAACTATAATATATAATAATATATATATATATATATATATATATATAATATATATATATTATATATATATATATTATATATATATATATATTAAAGTTCCGGTCTTATTTTAACAAGTCCGAAGTTAAATAAAATTTTATTAATAAGTTTTTTGGATGCATTTGCGAATGTACAATAAATAAAGTAGCTTTAAGTTATTTAATTTAATAAATCTGTTTAAATGCTATTAAGTTCTAAGTTATTTTGGTACAGTGTATAAGCGATATATTAATATATAATATATATATAGTATATATATATATATATATTTAATATATATATATATGTATATATATATATATATATATATATATATACTATAATTAAAGTGTCGGTCTTATTTTAACAAGTTCCGAAATTAAAATAAATTTTTATTAAATAAGTTTTTTGATGCATTTGGCGAATGGTACTAACAAAAAATAGGCTAACTTACATTAAATTTATAAAAATATATATATATATATTATATATATATATATATATATATATATATATATATATTATATATATATATATAATATATATATATATATATATATATATATATTTAGTGGGGGGTCTATTTTTAACGAAGTTCCGATTAGGGGAGGTCCAATTTTTTGCTTCGGGCTGAGCCCAATTTTCACGCCCCCATAAAATGGACATACAAATTTCGAAATTTTCAGCCGATTTTGACTAAATACACACCAAACTGTAGCTTTTTTTTGACCTCTAAAACGTCCGTTTTCATGTGTTTTTCTGTGTCTGTAGTCATTGGTTGTATTTTAATTTTTTTGAAAATCTAGGTTTTTGACATTGTCGAAACTCCTCCTAACTATTTTTCAAATAACTCAAATTGAAAAATACAAAGATTGGACTATTATCTAAAAAGTGTTGCAGGGGAATTTTGATATTTGACACCCCATATTCGAGCATTGGTCGATTTCAAAACCTACTATTTTTGGATTTTGGAAATTGAAAAATTGGAATATTTTTTTCCTGTTTATTCGATCTGCATGGACATTTGTAGTCTGGGGAGATGCACATTTCTTATTTAGATAAGTTCTTTGTAATATGTCAATAGTTTTTGGGAATGTTTTCTTGGAAGCACAAATTTAAAAAAAAAAAATTTTTGGAAATCTTTTTAAAAAAATTTCTTTGAGTATACAAAAAAAATTTCTAAGTAAAAAATATGCATCTCGCCGATTATACAAGCCCTGAAAGTTGAAATAGTTGATCGGATAGGTAGATGAAAAAAATTTTATATCAATATTCACTTTTTCAAACTCAAATTTTTTAAAAGTGAAATATTGAATTTAAATTTTTTTCTACTTATCCGATCAAAAATCAAATTTCAGGGCTTGTATAGTCGGGCGAAATGCATTTTTTTACTTAGATGGGTTTTATCTATATGCTGAATTAAAAACATCTCAAGTTTTCAAATAAAATTTTTTTTGGCAAATTGTTCCAAGAAAAAATCTAAAACTATTGAATATCAAAAAATTATCTAAGTAAGAAATGTGCATCTCCCCCGACTACAAATGTCCTGAAAATTTCATCGCGGATTGGATAAACAGGAAAAAAAATATTCCAATTTTTCAATTTCAAAATCCAAAAATAGTAGGTTTTGAAATCGACCAATGCTCAGATATGGTGGTCAGAATATCAATATTCCTGCAACCTTTTTTAGATAATAGTCCATCTTGATTTTTCCAAGTTTGAAGCATTTTGAAAAATAGTTAGGAGAGTTTCGACAAATGTCAAACCTAGATTTTTCAAAATTGAAACTACAAAAACATGAACTAAGAACACGAGGAAAACACTGGAATACGACGTTTTAGAGGTCAAAAAAAACCTACAGTTTGGTGTTTATATGTCAAAATCGGCTGAAAATTTGAATTTTATGTCCATTTTTAAGGGGGGGTGAAAATTGGGCTTAGCGTGAAGCAAAAATAGGCACCACATTAATAATTTAATTAATAATTTTGGATGCATTTGGCGAATGTACAATAAAATAAATTATCCGCTTTAAGTGTTTAGAAAATTTAAATATATTATATAATTATATAATATATAATATATATAATATATATATATTTATATATATATATAATATATATATATATATATATATATAATATATATATATATATATATATATATATTAATATATATATATATATAGTATTAAGTGGGTCTTATTTTTAACAAGTTCCGAATTAAATAAATTTTATTAATAAGTTTTTTGGATGCATTTGCGAATGTACAATAAATAAATTATCGCTTTAAGTGTTTAAATTTATAAATATATATATATATATATATATATATATAATATATATCGTATATATATAATATAATTATATATATATTATATAATATATATATATATATATTATATATAATTAAATTTATAAATATATATATAATATATATATTATATATATATATATATATATTTATATATTATATATATATATATATATATAATACTATATATATATGTGGGGGTCTTATTTTTAACAAGTTCCGAATTAAATAAATTTTATTAATAAGTTTTTTGGATGCATTTGCGAATGTACAATAAATAAATTATCGCTTTAAGTGTTTAAATTTATAAATATATATATATAATTAGTATATATATTATTATATATATATATATATATATATATATATATATATATATTATATATATATATATATATATATATATATATATATATATTATATATATATTAAAAGTGTCGGTCTTATTTTAACAAGAATCGAATAAAATAATTTTGATTATTTAAGTAGCCGCTATTACTGAAATTTTCAATCAATCAAATGTTCTGCTTTAAGTGTTTAAAATTTATAAATAATAAATATATGTAAATATAATGTATGTAAAGATATTATATATAATAATATATATATATATATATATATATATATATATATATATATATAATATATATATATATATATATATATATATATATAAATAATAAATAATAAATAATGAAATATAATAAAATAATATAATGTAAAAAGAATAAATAAATAATAAATAATAAATAATAAAATAAATAAAAATAAATTAAAATAAAATATAATAAAATCATAAATAATAAATAAATAATAATAGAAATAAAAACTAACATTAAATAAAAATAATATTTTATTTATATATGATATATATTATATATATATAATATATATATATATATATATATATATATATATATATATATATATATTATAATATATATATAATATATAAATAATAATAATAAATAATAAATAAATTAAAAAAAAAATAATGAAAATAAATAAAAATAAATAAAAAATAAATAATAAATAAAAATAATATAAAATAAAATAAATAAAAAATAAATAAATAAATAAAATAAAATAATAAATTAAATATAAAATAAAATAAAATAGATAAAATAGAATAAATAAACAAATAATATATATATATATATATATATAACAATTAAATATATATATATAAATCTTATATTTTATTTTATGTATATATATATATATAAATAATATATTATATAATAGTATAATAGTAAATATAAGTATATAGGTATATATATATGATATGTAGTGTATATATATATAGTATATATTTTTTTTCTTTTTGGAAATATTTTTTCCATTGTTTTTATTAATTTATTTACTTTTATACAATACAATAAGAATACTATATTATATATATATATATATATATATATATATATGTAGTAATATATATACTAAATATATATATATATACTATATATATATATATATATATATATAATATATATATATATATATATATATATATATATAAGCATCGATAGGAATGAAGAGAGGGTTTGAATTCGTTAATGATTATTTTTACATTAGTTAATAAAATTCATTAGTGATTAAAGTGAAAAATATCCCTTACCTAACGAAGAGTTACTATAGAGCTTATTTTTTAAATTTTTATTTAAGCTTTATATATGAGATAATATATATCTATATATAATAGTATATATTAATATAGTATATTATATTATATATATATATATATATATATATATATAGTATATATATATATATACAGTATATTATTATAGCTATAGTTTTCTTTTAAAATAAAGGGAATACAATGAGGAATCATATATTGAAACGCTATTATAACAATATTCTTTTATTACGTAAAATTACATCATTTCTAGAATTTCATGAACAATAATAAAATCGTTGAGTATTGGGTTTTTAGATGAGCATACATTAACGAGATCTTCAAGAGGGCGCTTTTTAAGTAAGCCTTGTAAAAAGTAAATAGCATAGAGTTCACATAGCTGTGACGAGAATGATTGTAACGGAAACGTTAAGGTCTTCTTGTAATTAAATTATTTTATTTTATTTAATTTTAAGTTTTATTATTTACAATGAAAAAATATCCCTTTGAATTTTACGTTTCTGTGTTTTTCTTTTGCGCTTTTTACGTATCTTACGCTTCTTATTCGTCATGCTTTTCGTGCCATAACCCGAAGCGTTCTTCCGTTTCCGCTTCTTCGTTTTCTTTTTCTTCGTTATTGGTCGTGAATGTTTTTTAACTTTTTTGGTCTTGACCTTGACTGACCTTGACCTTTTTCTTCTCTTTAAGCCCTGACCTGTCATTTTTTTCCTGATTTTGCGTTTAACGTCATTTAACATAACGTCGGAAGCGTCTGCTAGTCTACGTTTCAAAGATAACTTTGCATCCTCCCCTGTGGCGATATCGTTCAAAGTTTCTATACCAGCCTTTACAGCTTTTTTACCTATATAGATCCCGCTGCGTTTCAAAAGAGGCATTGCACCTCTCAAGAGCCGGGCAAAAAATCCAGATACGCCATAACCGCGCTGTAATCTTGAGCCAACAAAGTACTTATCAACCCTCATTTTCAACAACTAGAGGTTTTCTTTTAACTAAACTTTGCAGTATAAGAGCTAGTTATTGAATGAGTGTAAACCAACTATGCACTGTTTTAAATAGGTGTAACCCATCCTCTCAAGTTTGACATAGTGCCTTCACGTATAAAGTCTAGTAATACCTTTTCCTCCGTACGTGCATTTTACATATTAGACTTCCCGGTGTAAAACGGAATGCATTCCCCTCTACGTCTTTAATGTATACCCTTATAGAGCAAATTTGGGCTTTACTTAGAGGAAGGTAATGAACATTCGGAAAGGTGATCACCTTATCAGTAAGGTGGACAACGCGTAACAAAGGGGCTGTAACGTTACCTACATACTGATGTGAAACAAGATCGGTGTAGATGTACGCTAGGCCAGGGCGACTGAGCATCTCCGAGGGGGTACATGAATAATGCAACACTCGGTCTGCGTCATCTTTTTGCTCATGCCAAGTTAAGGGCTTATTCTCCACAGATAGTATAACTCTCTTCAACATAGTAGGGATATCATGAAGTATATCCAACTCACCAAACCTTTTACGAATATGTTTTCGCTGCCATTGTGATCGCTCGAGAAAAAACGTATCACGGTCTCGCAGATTTACACTTGCTTTTGATCTTAAAGATATTATTACTTTATCTTCATTGGTGCGCATTTCAGTTTTGTATACCAAGATCCTTGCACATAATACTCATATCAAAGAGATCGTTTAAATGACTGAAAATAGCAGGTACTGATTTAAAATAGGCTCTTCGCAGAGCAAATTCTTCAATGAAGTATTTCTTTTGTAGCAAATGTAGCCGTATTCAGCTTTTTGGCAATTTGTAGTCCTTTTCAGTAACTGAGCACGTCTCGTGGTATCGTCGTTGTGTTTCGTCGTGACTGTGCGTTATTATTAAGTTATGTCAGAGCGTTTCGGTAGTCTACACTGTCTGGTGAGTGTAGTTGTTTCATGTGCTCTCAGAATAGCCGGTGAGAAAGTTGTTTTTATTGTTCTATCGTGTAAGTTTAATAGTCTTAGGGGCGTTATCGACGGGTGTAGATGCGCCTTGCCGTGACGGCTGAATACTCTGCTGCTGGATGTGTGGTGTCAATAAGTTGTTCAGGATGCAGTAGCTTAGTATACTGAGTTCGTTGAGGGGGTTGCGTGAGAGTCAAGCTGTAGAGTTTTCGAATTTCGAGGGGGATGTAAGATTCGGTCCCGGCTACGGATGTGCGCGGAGTGGTTGTTGGATGGGTTGCATGTATTTGTTGGGTATAATCTGAGAGATGGAGTGCGACTTCTGTAGACCTGCTGCTCTTCATTGTGATATTTGTATAGTGGAAGTCTCCGCGGATATCTGCTTCTGCGGACAGTTGATGGCTGTGAGATGTTGGGTGATATTCTTAATTCATCTGTTGCTCGGGTTGTGTGCATATAAATTGGTGCCTTATTGTCTAGAGATGATGCGTAGCAGGGGATTACGCTTTGACACGGGAGTCCGCAGGTGTTGGGCTTGACCATTGTTGTGGGCTTGATTGCATTGAGTTCGTCGGTTTCCTATTGGTCAGCGCATCGTACGCATAGGGTGCCTTCTTGTAGGCTTGTTTTGGGTTTGGCGGCTGCTTGTCACGCTTCTTGTGGTTCCATCTCGATCATTATGTGTTTCTCTAATTTCATTTTAATAGTGTGTTTTCGCATGAGTGGTGTGCGCAGTCACGGTATTGAAATGCTTGGAGCGCGGCGTTGGGATGTCTGGAGTGCATGTTTTGTTTAGTTCTTGTTTGTATGAGTCGAGAGGTCCACTCTCTTTTATTTGGTATTTTGCATCCATCGTCAATTCGCTGCCCGAGTATAGAATATATGGCTTGTTTATTGGATCGTTGGATTCAGATGTGTTCTAGGTGTAGGGGTAGAGCTTATTCCGAGTTGGGCTTATCTTCGTTAGAGAGAAAGTCTGGCGTTTTGCCGTGTAGGTTGTCCGTCTAGGTTACGTCGCGCTTCAGATTAGACGAGCTGTGTGCTGTCTTTTGAGGTCTTGGCTGTTTCGTAGGATTAACTACTTACATAATGGGTTTCACGGCTTCTGGTAATTTATAGTTGTGAATCAATAGCATGGTTGTTAATCTTGGTTTCGCATTTTTCATCGCCTAATACTGGCGAATTCATAATGACCGTCTGTCGTGTTTTTGGAGCTCTAACTTGTCTTGCTGAAGGCAGTTCGTGTGAAGTGATTATGATGTGTTTCGGTCATCTGCTGGTCACAGATGACCGATGTGTATGTTATGCGTAATGATAGGTCGATGGAGATCAAGACCAGATTCGGTCCGATGATACTATTCTGAGTTGTGTTTTCCAGATCTAATGTGTTTGAATATACGTGTCTTCATGTGTGTGGAGTAGAACTACGTAGTGTTCGTGAAGCGCTGTGCGTGCATCATTCTAACAGGGTTGTTCAGTGTCTGGTCTCGTTCAACTCGTTACGTGGAGCGCGTTATTGTGTGGGTAGCCGGGTAGAACTAGCCGTGATTATTGCTGACGTCGGGGCGTTTGGATGTATCTGATTAGCGACACGTCCAGCGAGTGAGTGACTGCTCGCCTGAAGGAGGATCGTATCGGTGTGTGTGAGTCGCCTTGAACCTCGGGCGATTGATCTCTCGTAGTTCTGTACAATTGATGATTCTAGCGGTGGTTTTCATCGCGCTCTATTCGTCGATTCGGCTAAAAATGCGCTTGGTCTTTCATTGATGATTTACGATTTCATTTTACTTAGTCGCGGCGCTGTGTGATGATGTTGCACGGCGGAGAGATTAGGGAGTTTGGCGCCTGACTTGCTAGTCTAGATACAATGTATGAGGGTTTTCGTTTGTTAGATATGGTTGGGTGTAATCATAATTCGCGTTAGGTTAGTAGCGTAGATGTATTACCGATCGCTAATTTAGTATTAGATCTAGAGGGTGCGAAAGCGTTAGAGATCTTATGTTAGAGAGGTCGCGCGTCGATGTTATATGTTAGTGACGATTATACTGTTATAAATCTCGTCAACGTGCGTATTCATTATATCAGTCTAGATAGTCTACATCTGCGCAGAAAGATTGCGTCTTGAGTGCTTGAGGTGGTTTCTGTCGTGATGGGATGTGCGCGCAAGTGGTGTGTGTTGCGGTTTAGGACGATAGTTGTCTTTTTGGTCTCGCTTTATGTGTGTGCTGTATGTGTCCGTTAGATGTGTAGTGTCGATTAGCTCATTCGTGCGTCTCTGGAGTTCTCGTGAGATAATTGTTTTGCTTTATAACTCTTTTGCTTCGTCTGATTATAATATCGACGATATCTTTGATTGTGTCTCAGTGTATAGAGTACTTGATGCTGTGAGCAGTACGCTGTCCAAAACTATATGGGTGTGTCTCTGTGTGCACGCGTGTAGCTTTCGCATCTGTTGGCGTTGGGTATTAAAGTGGTAGTTGGTGGTTGTTCGGCCATCTACTCGGCGTGTCGTTTACACTTTCTTGTCTGGTGACTCGCTGCGTGTCTCTTGCATATTTGGTGATCTACGGTATGGGGTGGTGTGGAGTTACGCTTAGTGCTAGCTGCGCTCTGATCGCGTAAAACGCCTATATATATATAGGTATAAGGGGTCTTATCATATATGAAATACTTAGTCATAGGTTAATTATAATATATATAGTATAGTATATATACCTATATAATATATATATATTATATAAATTATTATTAGTATATACATACTTATGTCGGTGACTCCGGATATGTTCAGCAACAATTTATCATTATCTGGCTCCAAAAATTGAAAAATATAATAATTAAAATAATAATAAGAATAATAAGAATCACATAAATATAATTATAATCACAAAATAAATTAAAATAAGAACGATGTTAAATATTATTAGCACATAAAAGTGTAAAATGTAAATAAATTTCACTCAGGAGCAAATAAAAATTGAAATAAATTTCAGTAATAAAAATAAATATTAAGGAACAAGACACGGTTGGCCACAGTGGTGCGACGCGCAGAGAATGGTATAATGATGGATGAGTGTTATGGTGAGTAATGTGTATAAGTAAAAAAACATTTTATTTACAATGCAGCGGTAATATTTACACAGATGTAGTTCGGGGTTAAATTTAGCATGTAAGCGATATGAATGACTAATGCATCTATGAATTGCTGATGTGCGTCGTTTCGATTGTGAGGTGAATCTAAGCCTAACTCTTCCCTCTCGCCTCTTTTAAATGGATAGGAGTATAAGTTTCCGTGATGTCGTGAAAATTCTCAGAGCGATGAGTATTGTGTGTTGGTACGAAGTGTGTGCACACTGACTTCTATGTCTGACGGTAAATGTGTGGGGACTGTGCGCATGCGGTGTGTAGGTGCTGCCGTCCGCTCTACCGTGGCCAGTCATGTACTGATTATTCCTTACGTGCATTGACAGAGCTCGATCGTGTATGAGTAAGGCAGAGGACGATCTAATCTTAGCAGACACTTCCATGTCATCTGTAGCCAACGTAAGTGGTGAGAGTATTTACATAAAACTAGTCGGACTAACGTATTAGCAGTAGGGTACACCGGCTGGGTGTAAAATGAGCAGTGCGATATCGCGGTGTGTTTAGAACGGATGCTCCCTATGGTATTAGCGCTGTAGGTGATCATTTCTAATGCAGGTCTATATTTCGGCGAAATTTCAGGTGCGTTTCGAATCTTTGGACACCCGATGTCTGACTTTATACCACTTATTGTTACCGGCATGTGCATCTGAGTGGGAGAATGAGATGCATGAGAGTGAAGATTCGCATTACGGTCGAGAGCCAGCCGTAGTAATAGGTGTATCCTCGAATGGTGTTTCCGTGTAAGGAAAAAACAAGGTTACACGTTTGTGATCGTCAGGGCCACCCTGTGATACAGATAATGCCCATTCATTTAACAAACTGAGGTTTATGTAGTCTTTGGCTACCCAGTCCGAAACAGCTTCCATGATGATACTGAGACTTTCAACCGAGATGAATAGCGGCTTATTATAGCCAGGTAAGGGAGCTAAGCAGGTGATGTAACGGTCACCTGATGGCCTTCGTCTAAAACGCAAGATAATAGCGCAAGTGCTGATGCACCACAGACCAAGACGTTAGCTCACTGACCGTGATATTTCTTACTAGACACGCCATTTTGGTTGTAACACAACTACTAACCATAGGAAGACAGGAATACAAATATATGGTGATTTAGAGTGCGCGTGGGGTTTATATACATGAATAAGAGGTGGGCGGAGCTTATATAGCTCCGCCCCCTTTTACTGTCTGTCTTAGCGTCCATCAACCAACAAATCTGATTAGGCTTAAGAGTACTGATAGGGTTGAAATCCATATGATAGGCGGCGAGTTACAAACTTTGTATGCTAAATTGCGATGTGAACGTCGTAGCGCATCTCTGCTCGAATGGATCTAGCAAGGAATGAGATCCTGTGCAATTCCTGTATAATCTTGCACGATTCTGTTTCTGCATATTTTATGATGAGAGGGATTCAGCTGTATCTTTGTATTCAAATGCCGTAATGTATATTACATTCTTAACCAGTTTCGCGCTAGTTCATTTCGCTTTTTTCTTATCACTTGTGGACTACTTATTGTTTTGCTCTTACGATGTAATATTCCCTTGTAAGGTCGTTCATTAGGACCTACAGGATCGGATACCGATGGCTGATTATCCCAATCCTGTAACCTCTGCTTATTATGAATTAAGCTCCGAGGGAAATTAATACCCCTGTAACTCGCGTTTAATGATATCCCATCCTGGTATAGGCTTCTTTTTCCAATCCCGAGCTAAGTCTGAGACCAAGTCTACTATATTTGAGCCATGCAATGGCTGCTCATTAACTACAATCTGCCCTAATTCGTTCCAATTTAGCTGGTCCTTTAAAGTATCATATAATGCGTTTCCTTTATTCTTCAATGTAGGTGGTAAGCTGTTTTCTAAAACCTTTTTAAAATCCTTTCTTTCATAGTCGCGTTGTGAAACTTCATTTGAAACAGGGTGCACTCCTGTATACTTGTCTTTGACTTCTAATAATTTTTGTAATATTTCCTGATATTTCATCCTTTTCGTGTCTACATTAACTTTTGAAGTTAATATATCTGCTAATTCCTTTTCAAAAATACGTATCTGTTCAACTAGCGGATCAAGAAGTGTTTCGGGAAGAGGTTGAGGAATAACCAAAGAATTATCCTGTAACTTTGTATATTGTTCGAAGGGGATTACTACAGCCTTCTTCATTCTTACGTGTGATTTCCTGTTAGCAGTTTAGACAACAAGGGCCCAACTACGGAGAAGAGTAATGGAAGGAAAACTCCGCCTCCCTGTTGTAACAGTTTCTTTTTATTCTTTAAATTCTTATTCGTCTTAACTTTACGGACAAGTTTACGAATGATGTTGCTGTGACGACGTAACTTTCTCTTCTGACCAGTTTTCAATGGTATGACCTGTTTTACCATATTTAAACAGATCTCGCAGACACAGTTTACAAATGCAGTGTTTTTTAGTAATTTCTCTTTTTCTTTTTTACTAAGTTTCTTATAATTTTTCATCAACGGTAAATATTTCTTTATCAACATTATTCAGGAATATAAACAGTTTCGATTTCGGAAGGTAGAATGTTGGTGCGGAGTAACACTCTGTATGTGTTTTTAGGGTGAAGTTCGCACATCAAATAACCGTGGGGCTTCGAAGTAACCTCTTTATATACTTTTAAGAACTCTTTCCTCTGAAGGGGGAACATTTGACTGGCTAGCACGTTGATCTGACTCATGTCCCTTCTCTGACCGAAAAGAATCAAGTACTGGGTATTCAGGGAGATACTACGCATATGTTTACTTTGGTGAAAAATGTTCTGGGTAATAAAGAACACTGAGATATTTAGATGGTGAGAATAAACAGTAAATGTTTCTGCTATCTCAATATTCACCTTATGCATGAGATCGTCCAATATTATTACCTTATGTCCTTTTATATCCTCTAACGATTTTACGTCATAGATGCCTTCATGAAAATGAATAAGGTTTTTATATTCGTTAAACTTTGCTTGAAATACGTTATAACACCATATTATTTTCACAGGTGGCTCTTCAAATATCTCTAATTCACTTAATAATCTTAGTATTGCAAATGTTTTTCCACATCCAGTTGGACCGGCTATAAGACATGTTGCAGGTGTACGGAACATGAATTTACACACGTCCTCCATGCTTGGCAGCTATTAGTTCAGTAAGGATGTAGTATACATAGATTTCCTTTTTAAATATATTTATACGTTAACCTAAAGATTCGTTCTATGCTTATTTCAAACTTACTCTTTCGAAGGCTTTACAAATATGCCATTCGTTCAGATCGTTTTCCAATAGGTATTCTCTTAGTACTGCACGCCATCTCCTAATATATATGTGAAAAGATCACGTATAGAAATCATAGTATGTTTATTTTCTGGACCATCAGTGTAAATAGAATCACACCATTGTTTTTTAAACATTGAAATAAATTTATACATGTCTATTGATCTCAAGAAGTATTCAATAATATCTTCAGAGTTACCCGCAAGCATTTTCTTAAATGTGTAGTATTCCTCATACAGCATATAATGGGCCGTATTTACGTGATTACTCAACATTTCTGACCTTACACTCTGTAATAACACCCTCTTGCGAATCTTGGTCATATACTTCAACTGTTGTATTCCTGTAATAAAGAAACCGTAACGGGTGCGTTTAAATGTACACGAGTTATACGCTCTCCATACTCGTACTTCCATTCTGGTTATGTTATGTTTCTTTGAAAACTCGATAGTGAGTTGTTTAGGTTTCCTCGTTACACTCTGGCTGATAACTGCTTTTGTGCCGATTAAACTGACTGATGGATTACCGCACTGTGAAATGAATGTTTCGGCCTGTAAACATACATTAAGTAGTTCTTCTGTATTCATAAATACCCTTTGGTTACTATAGTTTGTACGCGAGCTAGTACACGTGTAAAATTCACTACCTTCGGGTCTTCTTTTATAAACAATTGAAACTCCATAGGCTGGAAGAATTTCCTCCCACTGTACAATGTCGTGTATAGAGGTGAAACGGTTAACTCTGGGCATGATGAACACAGTAAAATAGCAAGGTTCTTTGCACGAAGGTTCGATAACACTTCTTACTAGCCTAAAGGTTACAATGGAACTGAGGGCTCATCAGAATATATATAACCTTATCTAGGTAAAGTATATAAGAGGTGTGATATTATATTCTATTCATTCTTAGGAAAGCTTTTGAACCGACAGGATGCATTTCTTAACCAGTGCGTCTGATGGCTGTTGTAAATCAGAATTAAATCTTTTTAATGTTCCGCCCACCCAAGTTAGTCTGCTTAATAGCAATTACGTATCTATCAATCCCACTCACTCGATTACCAATAGCGATGCCCCTTTAGAGTTTATAGTAACTGGATCGGGAGACTTTTACATCGATCCCTGTGACATCCATTTATACTTGAAAGTGAAACTTTTATCAGAAGACGGAAGCGACCTACCTACATCCGATGATCATGTCGTTTACACTGAGAGTAACTTCTTGTATACCGCTTTCAGCCAGTTGGAAATATTCCTTAATGAAACACCTGTTAATTCAGCTACAGCCTTATACCCCTACAAATGCTACATCAACAATCTTTTAAACTTTAGTGAAGATGCGAAACAATCCCACCTGCAATCCTGTGGGTTCTACAGCTTTAAAGATGTAGATAAGCATATTGACAGGGCAGCGAAATCTCCAAGTAACACCTACGAATTTTACGGTCGACTAATGGGGGATCTACTTAATCAGGAGCGACTTCTACTCCCAGGTGTGGAACTTAAGTTGAAATTGACTAGGTCTGCACCACAGTTTGCATTGAAAGTAAGCACTAAAAGCGGTGCTACGAGTCCCCCCATCCCCAATTTTCAAATTGTTGGAGACCTATATTTATGTACGCAAAGTGAAACTCACAGCTAACAGACATCTTGAAATTGAAAAATCACTTCTTTCCTCAACCGCAAAGTACCCATTGATACGAGTGGAGACAAAGATTTTTAACTTTACACCTGGTTTATCAAATATTAATATCCCCAACATTGTTAATGCGACTCTGCCCTTGAAAGTTGTAGTAGGTATGCTTGAACATACAGCTGTAACAGGCAAGTATAAAAAGCCAACCTTTAAATTCCAACATTTCAATTTAAAACGGATCAGTCTTCAAATCGATGGGCATTCACACGGTCGGGATTACGAAACGTCTTATAGCACCATTCCCTATGAGTCGTTGTGCTCTCGTCCTTTCTACGACTTGATAGCTCAAACTGTGCAGTGTAGTGATTCAGGAACGGGAATTACACTACAAGATTACGTTGACAATTCTAATTTATATGCTTATGAACTAACGCCCGATCTTTCTTCGTCTGCCTCTACTCATTTAAGCGCTGTAACGAGTGGGTCATTAGGGTTGAATTTAAATTTTGCTTCGAGCTTACAGGTCCCTGTTTCAGTCTTGGTTTATATGGAATACCAGAGTCTCATTGAACTAGACAGAGTTAGAAACGTGCTTCTAACCGGATAAACATGAACGAGTCCGAACTTGGCGTATTACTGGTGTCAGTAAAGGGCTTCAAGCATACGTATGCTAGTAATGAATTAGAAGATATAAAAATAAGAGTAAACGTAGGGTTGATATTTAACACTTCACCCTAGATGGGAAACTACTCAGGGTCATTGGGCTGTACTATACAAACTTGATGAAAACTGTATGATTCTAGTTGATTCCCTGCATCAATCGAATATATATTCAGCCCCTTATATAAAGCAATTCCTAAGAAACAATAATTCAAGCTATATGAAAACCTTAACGTTTCCGATACAATCATGCTCGTCACAGCTATGTGGACTCTATGCCGTTTACTTTTTACAAGGATTACTTAAAAAGCGCCTCTTGAAGATCTCGTTAATGTATTCTCAGTTAAAAACCCAATACTCAACGATTTTATTATTGTTCAGGAAATTCTAAAAATGATGTAATTTTACTCAATAAAAGAATATTTTTATAATTGCGTTTCAATTGTATAATTAATCATCATACTCTATTTATTTTAAAAGAAAAATATATCTTTTAATACCTAAGCGGAATATATATATATATATATATATATATTATATAATTATATATATATTATATATATATATATATATATATATATATATATTATAATATTATATATATAGATTTAAGACATTGTTTCCTGCATTTGAAATATCATATTAAAAACTTAAAGAGTACTAGTTAACCTTTACGAGCAGTCCTGTACAGGGGGTTGCCTATTAGGCTTAAAATACACGCCCTCAGGGCTAAAATGTAACGTATAAAAAACCTAGACGTCAAGGTAAATTTATTCAGTGTGTTTCAGGGGTTGCATCCGTAAATTGGCTGTGAATTACATGACGCTCCAATTAATAATGTTTAATAATATATTATATATATATATATATATAAATATAACTATATATATCTAATATATATATATATATATATATTAATATAATATATATATATATGTTCGAAATAATAATAATAATTTATTAATTAACAGATATATATTATTAGTAATATATATATAATATAATATATATATATATAGTATATATATATATATATATAATATATATATAATATATATCATTCTGTTCAGTTTTTACACGCCAGTGGAAAGAATTGTAGGAAAGAAGAAAACGAAAAATATGCCTGCAAATAATCAAAAACGGGGTTTAAAACGTACTTTCAGTGGAGCTGGAGAAACTGTGGCTGAGTCCGTACTCGCTGAAGTAGTCGATGAGGTGGAATTAGTAGAAGCTGTGCGGGCCTATGAAAAGGCAGTCGAGGCTGATGATGAACGAAGACAGAATACAGCCCAGCCTTAAAAAAGTGTAAATGACGTCAAATTTTTATTATTATTATTATTATTTATATATATATATATATATATATATATATATATATATAATATATATATATATATATATATATATATATATATATATATATATATATATATATATTCACCTTTATTTGCAGCGTAAGGTGGTTAGACAGACCGAGAACGAAATACCTCGACGACCTGAAACAGTGAACACTAGTGAAGTTGATCTTGATATATCCACGGATAATGATGAGGAATGTGTGCGAGCTCTACTTGAAACTGAGAGAAAGATGAACTTATTTCTTAATCCTCAACCTACTGAAAATAGGATTCAACCTAGAGTAAGTTTCTTAAGCGTTATTATATTCATAGATGTTATTACAATAGATATTCTTTTATATATTTATATATATATATATATATATATATATATATATATATATATATATATATATATATTATATATATATATATATATATATATATATATATATATATATATAAATATATACTTATATTGCTATTTCATTACAGTGTCCAGCCAAGGGTCAATGTGTCAATAAAGTCAGAGGTGGACGGAATGCAATTAGTCCTGTTAAGAGAAGACTGATATCGAAACTCGAGCGACGTAAGCTTCAACGGAATAATGAGGAACGAGACAGAACAGAAGCATCAGTCAGTGTTACGGAAGAAGCTGGCACTGGACAACATGGCGAGGGAATTCAAGGATCGGTATGTGTATTTAAATACATGATTTTCCTATATACCTTTATAGCAATCTACATTTAGTTTTTATATTTACATACATGTTTTCTCCCGTCTATAGATTACACGCAGGAAGCCCAGCAGTCCTAATAAGAAGAGGTTAATCTCCAAATATGAAAGGCGCAGACTTCGTCGTATCGCTGATGCCAAAAACCGTAACGGTTCAACAGGTCGTGGGGCAGTAGCTGGTAAATCCAATTCAGATCGTACAGTCCGTGATTCCGCAGATCGTTCTACGCCTCTCAATACTGCCACGGAAAAACAAGGAAAGGTAAGCATATTTCAAATTCAGGAATACGTATATATTACACCTATAACAGTCTACAATTAGCTTACACGTTCTTTTTCACCTTTCAACAGAAATCAGCTGGAGGGACTCAGCGAAAACAATCAGACTTAAATACTGGTGAATCTACAGATACACGTGCACCTATCCCCGCTCCCTTATCTGAAGCGAATATCCCCCCTTCGGAATCGTCGGTAAGTTACAATCTAATTATTCTATATATTACTGAAAAATATTACTGGAAAAATATTGTTACATATTAGTATGTTACACAGTTGTTTATGAATTTTCATTCTTTTTTCAGAAAAAACAGAAACAGAAAGGGCATCCTGGCCGGATTGTAGATGACGGAGCTGTTGCGGGTCCTTCACGTGTCGAGGTGTTTCATGACGATGAGGAGGAGGAGGTTGATGAACCACCTGCACCTTTCTCGACAGAGTTGTTAAAGGTAACACGTGAAGGATCTACGCGTAATTCAGGGATTATCGACCAGCACCGCTACAGAGTACGTATCGACACCAGGCGCATCTTTAACGGCACCCGTGACATCAGCACGACGTACTAGTAGCTGTCATTCACAACGTGATAGAACAGGTAAGAAGCGTAGTAACATATCGGGAATATATACCCTTCGGGCAGGTTTCCTTTTTACGGGAAGGAATGGGGTGACCATATTCACATCCGCACCCACATGAGTGAGACTTATCCCGCCCGAAATTCTCGCCCAGTTAGTCGGTGTCGCGCATTTTGTTCTGCGGAGAGACGAATTACTGTAATCCTAGTTAATCTGGTACTCAAGTCCAGGGACCACGAATTTTATGAGTAGAATTAGGTCGGTCACATATGCTACATCATGATGCTCTGAGTCAGGAAGTGGTTCTTAAGAGGTATTCATACTGGTGAACGTTTAAGACATACATACGTCCAAGATTATCTACGTACGAGACCTAAGGGATATCGAGGCAATTAACGATGAATAGTGTTGAGAGCGAAGAGGAACAAAAAAGTGTATCGGCACCTCGAGTAGGTTCAGGGGCAAGGTAAGCTGCATCGCTATAGAGCTTCCATGGCCCATCGATGTATCCTAAATAACCAGGGCATGCTGCGCTAAAATAGTAAGATTTTACCCTAATGATCTATTCATGATTAGGTGGCCAGGATTGCAAACTCGTGTGGTCCTGACTTATGAAGAGCGTAAAGGCAACTGATGTTGCCTTAATAAGGCGACACCTTAAATGTAGGATCTTTGTTTTCTCTACACATTATAAGCATGGATTAACTCAAGATAGTGTTCTTAATACCACATAGAACACGAATAAGGGACCTTACCTCTCTTTTGTTATATGAGGGTATTGATCCCAAAGAAGACCCATTTGTTGTTAGTCGTTCTCCCGAGATTCCATTCAAGATAGCTTTGTAGGTAATGCTGAAGAATCTACGTTATAATATACCTTGGGGTGGGCCTTACCTGGTTTCGTGTGGCATCATGCTCAGCTCGACCTTCAGACCCCGATATTAATTAACTCATCCTTCACAACAAATGCCCTGTGATACAGATCTGCGTGCATCACTTATAGATGGTTATACTTCAAAACGAGAGGTATAGAGAGCAGGAACGATAGAGTCTACGAGCTTTGTAGCAGGTTGTGCATCAAACTCTCACTCGGACTATTCGTCATAGTAATACGAGGCTCTCGGGTACTTCAGTAGAAATTGGCACGATAGAGGCTCACCATGCAGCTCAGTCTTTTAAGCTGTGTTTTGTACCTAACTGTGCGTACAGTGACGATTAGTAAGCCTGGATGGAACGCAGGGCCAAACATCAACACGATGCATGCATATTAAATTGTGGAGTTATGCGACGTAAAGTATGGAATAGAAGGTGATAATCACCAGTGTTTCATGAAGCAGATCAAGGTTCCACAGATAAAGCTTTCGCAAACGTAAAGAAACATTTACACTTTTTAAATATGATATCGATAACCTATAATCATAATATTCGTGATAGGAGAATTAGGTTCAGCATAAATACAGATTATGCTATCTCTGTATTGGTCCTAGTGAGTATGGCTAGTGCATGCAGTGATTGTTGGCAGAGAATAGATCTAGCACAAGGTGTCATCGCTATGTGAGTACTTGCGCATCGGCACGGACTGAAATATTCAATTGAATCTGGAAAGCACACAGAAGAGTACGAGAAGTTCCGTCGATCTTTTTCTTCTCAGATTATACCTATTTCAGATTTGCGGAATAAAACACAAGAAGACCAACATTTTCTTAGTTGCTTAGCTTCATGACGGCGGTAAGGGGTTTGATCAATCAGTTTGGTGGTTGGGGCGGGCGGGAAACCTGCTTCGCCAACACAGAACTACCGTCCATTCCATTATCTTCCCAACCCTGTGAAGCGTGAAACCAAATATAGATAACTTGACAGCTCAACGCACAATATCCGTTTAGATACGCTAGATGTTATGCCTTGCGCCTTGAAAAAACTCCCTAAATGCATGGGCATTACAGGTGAACTTTCTAAAGGATTCTTTCCTTACCGTTTTCTTACCCTTGAGAATATAAATTACAAGGGAAAAATTCCGGATAATGGAGACTCTTGGACGAACATCGCTGTCTCGACAGTGAAAAGACCGACTTTTTGACGATGGTGATCAAACATTTAACAAAAGGACTACGATATCGGATGACGGAATGTATTTTCTAGTTGTGTACAGAGTTCAATATTCTACGTCAACGGCTTCGAGAAATTCCGGGGAAATCTTCTCTTTAAAGGATCTAGAAGTCGGACCTGTCTACTTGAATGTTCTACCATTGCCTGGCATTATGCATTCTTGGTGTATAATAATGCCTATATCTATAAATACCAACGGCTTCATATTACGGACGTACTGACGATTCATAACTACTCATATTGATCCGGTGTAAATGGCTCCATTCATGAAATGTACAAGGGTACATCGAGATGAGGACATGCACAGGAATGGTGGCGGGCGCAAATTTAAAATAGGAAATAGTCATCAAAGCTGCACGGTTAGTTGAAATTCCAGCTGAAGGCTACTGTTCCCTTTGACATTAATGGGTTCTAGGCCTGCCCGAACAACATCGAACGCTTAAGAACAAACGCAATAGGACTGAAGTAAGAGACTCCCCTCTCTTGGTGGCAGTCATGAAGAAGATTGTCTTTTCTCTTCCACGTTGCTGTTTGTATTTCATGGTCACCAGCAGTTAGAAAGGTTTAGAAAAACTCATGGCTAAATCAAGTGTTGATAGGTTACAGTACAACCATAGAGACGGGAAGCGATTATAAGTCACAAGGTTACGAGGTTATTAGATATTATGGATGCGATGGGGCGAAAATGAAAATAGAAGTGTGAGGTACTGTTGTAAACACGACGCGATACACGAACTATAAGTTAGGCACCGATATCGTGCAGTTCCTTGGTAATAAATTGAAATTGCGAACTAGAGGTGTGTGAAGCATCTGTCGGGGGGCGTACAGGGCCCTTCGGTCTATTAGCTTCACCGACAGAAGGCCTTCAGTGTTGAAGTATCTAGATGTTCACTCAGTTGTATTCCTTTATGGGTGTTCAGAAAAACAAAACCCTTTCCACCGGTACGCCACGAATTCTCGCTAGGGTAGGGATCTTCCTACCGATAGATAAGTTCGTTCATAGAATGAATACTACTTATTTCGGTCTCTCGTATGTTTCGGTATTACCTCCTAAGAACCTGTACACCCCTGTTCTGCCTGCCCGACATGACAATCGGCTAATATTTTCTCTTTGTAGAACATGCAGCGCCTCCGGCTATGAAGGAAAATGCAGGCACAACGAAAACCAACGTATGTTAAAAGGAGTATACTGCAGTCCAGAGTTGGAATTAGCTGTAGAGAAAGGCTATGAGATTAAAAAGATCCATGAAATATGGAAATTTACACCTTCAAATGACATATTCGGCAAATACATTGAAACATTCTTGAAATGGAAGACTGAGGCTTCAGGGTTGCCAGATGGTATAACCGATAAAGACTGTGAAGAATTCCTTCAATACTTGCAAGATTTCAAGAACATTGAGGGCGTAACACTTGACCCAAACAATATTGAAAGCAATCCCGGAATGCGATATATAGCTAAATTACTTCTCAATTCATTGTGGGGAAAACTAGCTCAACGTATTCCCAAGAATGAGGATATAGTCTGCACGAGCTATGCACAGGTCTGGGAATTAATGAAGAGAGCTGATCTTAAGGTGAGAAATATCATTGTGTCGGGGGATAAACATATAGTTGAAGTTACACATACCGGCTTCACTAATAAAACAGCAAAGGCCACAAATGTAGCTGTTGCTTCCTTTACCACAGCTTATGCGAGGGTCGAGTTATATAAGCTCCTCGATTCTCTAGGTCAGCGTGTACTTTACTGTGACACCGATAGCTGTGTTTTCACAGCTCGTGAAGGCGAATATATTCCTGATACGGGAAAATTCTTAGGAAACCTGACTGATGAGATAGGATCTGGAGAAATAGCTGATAGTTTCGTGTGCACGGGTCCCAAATCCTACGCCATTCGAATAAAGAAGAATGATTCGAGTTTTGCTTACATCTTAAAAGCAAAAGGCTTAACGTTGAATAAGGATACCGAGCACATAATTAATTTCCAAGGTATGGCCAAGATTAACTTTGATAAGATTGTTAAGGATGTTGAGAAGACCAAGAATCGTGATTGGATGGTCTTAAACGACGACAATCACTTCTACAATATGATCAAGGATACAGACGTAACAGCATTAGCTGTTACGCAAATGATGAGTGAAGAAGATGGTGAATCTTCACTTCACAAAGATATCCATAATCTAGATGACTCAGACCAACCACACGTAAATAATGAAACCCATTACCGTGAAGTGTGGGTTCCTGATATGAAAATGCGGGCCAATAGATAGGAAATGTCTACGTCTAATAAATGGTATATAAAAGGTCCGCATAAGCCTCAAATATCAAGGAATCTTGTTTAGTGTATGTGCCCGCACTGTAGGCAGCAGGGGTTAATATGGTCCGTTAATTCACTGATTAAAGATAAATAGTAATTTCATTGTAATGTACAAATATAATATATGTATATATTTGGTTAAAATAAGAATATTTTTTTGTTTTATAATATATGTATATTTTATTAAAAATAAAATATTTATTTTATTAGCTCTTTCATTCACCTTTTTATTTTATCTTTATTTCTTATTTCATAAATTTGATATCTTTTTATTTTTAATTTTATTAAGTTACCAATTATTAATTTAAAGCGTAACATGGCTGTAATGTCATAGAGTGTGTAGTGTATAACAGTCATAAAGCTAAAAACTGTAGGTGTCCTCATAGCGCAGTGTATTAAGCGCATGTACTTCAGGTGTTATTGTATGATGAAGGTATGAAACCTTAACATACAGAGGTTCACGTTACCAATAGGGATGGGGAGTTCTCTGGTAATTAGGACTTGAAGGACTGGAAACCCGGGATACTCCGGTTGACATACGCTCACATCCACGTTCGGGCTATGAAGATACCTTTTATTTCAGGCTGTGGATTTGAACCACCGGCCCAGGCGGGCGGGAACGCGAAAAATGCGCCTGCGGGCGCACGCGGCGGCGGAAAAACGCGGCGGGACGACCCTGCGGGGGACCAGGATCAAGGTTAAGACATCACAAAAGGGCTAAGCCCCTAAAGACACATTAAAAATTACCGTGGGCAAAAATTGACCACGGTCGAAAAAATTAAGATGGGGGTAAAATAGGGGGGTAATACGTACAACGGTTGCTGACGCAACCGTTTGGCGCACCCTTTCTTCGAAAGGGTGCTAAAAATTAGGGTTGCCAAAAAATTAGGGTTGCCAAAAAAATTAGGGGGGCCAAAAATGGGCCAAAAATGACCGCATGGAAGACCAAGGGTTGGTCAAAAAGGTAGGCCAAAAAAGGTCAAGGCAAAAAAAAAGGTCAAGGCAAAAAAAAAGGTCAAGGCCAAAAAAGGTCAAGGCCCAAAAAGGTCAAGGCCAAAAAAGGTCAAGGCCCAAAAAGGTCAAGGCCCAAAAAGGTAAAGGCCCAAAAAGGTCATAAAAGGTAAAAAATGGGGCTCAAAAAGGCCTCAGGTAGGTTCCTGGACGCTGTGGTCAAAATGACCAACACGAACGGAATTACTCTCCTACTACTTAGTAATATGATTAGAGAGCTATTTAGAGACCTTTTATTGGTTACTCGTTAAAATAAATAGACTTTTCTATTAAATTTTGCTTTTTTTTCTTTTACTAAAGAATACCCCAAGGGTATCACCGCACCGATGGCCAAGGAGTCGGGTCTCTCGGGCCTTCCGGGAAAACAGGGAGACTATTCCCCTCCGGGAGGGTCTCCGGAACCCCCCCCTTTGGTATTTGGGTGTCGCGGGGTTCCTCCGCCCTCCCGCTACGGGTTTTGGAAACCGTCCCCCCCTGTGTTCCCCGTCGGCTCAGCCCCCTACATTGCCGGTTAAAACCTTTAAAAAAAAATATATTTATATATTATTCCCCCGCCCCTAAAAAAAAAAAATAGCCAATATTTATTTTATTTATTTATTATTTATTATTTTTTACATTTTCCTAACTAAGATTTTACAAGGAATTCCAAAAATGTATTCCTTTTCGCTGTAGCTATTGTAATTTTTAAATCATGATTTTTTTCTTTTTTTTTTTTTCTTTTTTTTTTCTTTTTTTTTACAGTTTCCGCAATAAAATTTTGCCAGGATTCCAACAATGTATTCCTTTTTCCTGTAACTATTGTAGTTTTTGAGATATGGATCGATGATAGTTGTCGCTCTAAACAAATATCAACCAATATATCTACTATGTGCAAACTGTTCTAGTTATAAATTTTGGTAAATATCAATAAGTGTTATAATATAGAACTTCAATGCCTTTACCAACAAGTTACCTGAAGATCATTATTACCAATGTTTTATATGTTTGTCCTGAAGATGGAAATTACTGTTTCCCGAGACGTCGATAAGATTTCATCATATTTATCCAGAACAGTTTATTAATTCCGATTTCACATAAATAGTTTGTATTAAATAAAACAAAACTCAAGATTTTTATTGTATTCCACCAAAATGTTCAGAGCATTGGTTCTTTTATTATTATAAAAACCAGATTTCCAAAGAATAGCAAAGCGTAATAATACTCATAATGTCATAAATATATTTTTGTTTGTTTAATAATAAATTAACTTCATAGTATACATGTAAGATATATATAAATTAATATTTAAAAAATATATAAATATATATATATATATATATATATATATATATATATATATATATATATATATATATATATATATATATTATATATATATATTTATACATATATAGGGTGTCCCAGAATGAAAGGCACCATTTCATATACTTGAACATTGATAGAAAATAGGGGCATATTACTCTATGCATGTATGATCGTTAACGTTTCGTTACGGTAGGTACAGCTCACACCAGTCAACTGTAATAAGTTAAATATTGCGAACCAGCAAATTAAACGTGCAGGATAAAGACGGTAGTGTGTGTTTGTGTCTGGGGGACGCAAGAGAATACCTCATGAACAGAGGAGCACCCCGTAACCAGAACAAATACCTCTCAATTCTTTCGAATGGGTTCGGAGTGCTCCTTTAGGATATACCCATGTAAATCTACGTCATATGTGGTTTCAGTTGGATGGCTGCCCAGCTCACTTAGCTAGAGGCACACACATTTGGCTTAAGACTAACTACCCTTTACGATGGATAGGTTGAGGAGGACTGTTTGCCTGGCCGTCGGCGCACGCTTGCCGGACCTAACACCGGTTTCGACTTCGTTGACTGGGGAGCAAAATCAAGGTTGATATTTGCGCTACCGCCATTGAGAGAGCATTCTGGGTGAACTGCGAGAGAATCAGGCAAGCCGTGTGCAGCACATAATCAGCAGATGAAATTTCGATCAGTAGCGGACATGTCCATTTTACGGAGGTCCCGTGCTTTGCATCATGGGGCTGGGACTAATTTGCAACTAACCACTGATGTAATAACCTGTACTTTGTTGTAGGTTTATTAAGATGCCTGACTATAAAAGTTATGCAATCGTGTTGTTTATGGGGAATCCTGTGCGCATTACCATATTCCCCACCCTCTTAAGTTGGCTCCATCGCTAATAATCCGTAATTGAAGCGTTTTACCAAGCAATAAATATATAGAGTATTAATGCTCCTTTTTTCTATCATGTGCCCGCTTATATGAAGTGGCGCCGTTTAATTTTTGGACGACCCTGCATATATTAATACTAATATATATATATAATATATTATATACATATATATATATATATATATATATATATACTATATATATATAATATATACTATATATATATATATATATATATATATATATATATATATATAATATATATATATAATATATATTCTCGCATGTGTGTGTGGGTGTGTGCGTGTCTTTTTGTGTGTGAAATGTAACAAACATTTTAAAAAATTTAAATATTTCTATTATGTACTCATTGATTTTCATGTTTATTTTATGCCTAGTAATATATTATTTATTAATGCTATAAATGACACGAACAGGGAAGTAGTGAAAAGGATACGTGAAATCGTTGACAAAGTTTGAATGACTTTTAGGTTAGGTTAGGTTAGGTTAGGTTAGGTTAGGTTAGGTTAGGTTATTGAATTAATTCCCTTTACAAGCTTCCAAATTTAGTTTTTAATATTTTACTTTGGGCAAATAAAATATCTTATGAAGATGCTGATATTTTAGATCCGTGAAGCAGTTATAATAGCAATTAATAGTGTTGCTGCTCCGGCCATAGCTTTGGCCAGAGGCCGGATAATTTGCCAAAAAGATTTTTGCTCCTACCGGAGGCCTGATATCTGACCATCTTAAGCAGTCTTCTTGTCTGTTACACCAACTTTCATATTATTATTATTTTTATTATTATTATTATTATTTTTATTTATTTAGGTTTAAACTTTCTGTATATGTTTAGTCATTATTATTATTATTATTATAATTATTATTATTGATTTATGTATCATTTATCATTATCCATTATCAGTTATCATTTATTCATTATCATTATCATTATCATTATCATTATCATTATCATTATCATTATCATTATTATTATTATTATTATTATTATTATTATTATTATTATTATTATTATTATTATTATTATTATTATTATTATTATTATTATGTAATAACATACATTTAACCATGCCTATTCTATTAGTTTATAAGTATATTGCCATTAAGCCTCTTAGTTTTAAGAACCTTAAGAAACATCGCATTTTCAGACCTTTCAAGAACCTGCTTATGCTCCCCTTAATCTACACAGAAAAAAAAATTACATCAAGTTGACATAAAATTTTCCATCAACACCTGTTTCTTTCAGGAGTGAAAATTTTACGTCATTGCGATTGAAACTCAATCATATAATTTTTTACATCATCAATATATATTATTTTGTTTCTTGCCAACGGACTGTATATAGTGTTTTCATTGAGAGTAATTTTAACCAAGTTTTCAACATCTACATCTTAAAAATACTTCTATTTCTGCACCATGCTTTGCGAATCTTAAACTTTTGATAATTTTTATAAATTTCATCATTTATAACGTTCATTCTCGAATATTTTGAAAAGGAATAAATAATTCTAGGTAAATGAGAATGCAAAGGTGTTTTGTTTTCTTTAATAAACAAATCAAAAATTGTAACTTTATTTACCTATTTTTTTATTAAAAAAAAAAAGTGCTTAATTAAGTTAAATTGAAAAATTGCTCTAATTATTTTACTATTAATCTGACTTTCATGAAATTTGTTGCCTCTATATATATATAATATATATATATAATATATATATATTATATATATATTATATATATTTATATCTTATATATAAATATTTATATTTAAAATATATCATATATATTTATATATGTATATGTTCATAAAAATAAAAAATTATATAATAATATAATATATCTATATATTAGGCTATTATAAGTGGTGACTCCAGGAGCGAGAAAATCAATAATTAATGTATCGTTATTTTAATAACTTTAGGGTAAATACATTAAATTTTGGGTAAC
>JABUQX010057989.1:0-5000 GCA_015478945.1 Trachelipus rathkii
AGGAGTGAGATTATTATTATATAATATATATATATATATATTAGAATTTATATATATATATATATTATCATATATATATAGATATATTATATATATAGTATATATTATATATATATTATTGTATATATATAATATATATATATAATATATATTATATATTATTTATATTATATAAATATATATTGATATATAACTATATATATATAATTATATTATAATAATATATATATATATATATATATATTATATATATATATATATATTATATATATTATATAAAATATATATAATATATTACCATTATACATATTATATATATATATAGATATTATATATATATTAGTACTATATATATATATATATTATATATATATATATATATATTATATATATATATAATATATATATATATATATATTATAATATATATATATATTATATATATATATATATTGTAATATATATATATATATATATATATTATATATATATAATATATATATATATATATATATATATATATATATAGTATATATATATATATATATATATTATATAATATGGTATTATGGTCACAAAAAACATTGGGGTACAAAGCCCAACTCCACGTCCTCGTCGTGTACCCTGGATAACGCCAACGGAGCAATGGCTAGGGCAGGACAGGCCTAGCAAGCCACTGTCGCGAATGAACTGCTTGTATTACCAAAAACTCTGCCTCGGCAGGACAGATTTTTTGTTTGCAAACTAGGTTACGAAAATAGACTAAGAATTCGGACACACACCACAATATTTAGATTTGGAGGAAAACATAAAGTTGGATTTGTTGTTGAAACTAAGATGAATGAATCCATTTATATTGAAAGGGGAAGGAATAAGTGAAAGACTCATGGTATGTAGCATTAAAATTTTGAGAATAAATTACTATGTGTTCCACATACATGCACTCCGACAGGACCGAATACGGAAGAAGGAAGGAAAGAGTTGTGGGCTGATGGCAATATGGGTTGAGGTGAAAGGGATGAAAATAGTGCATATCTCCTGATTGGAGATTTCAATGCAAGGATATGGAGTATAAGAAGCGAAGTGGAAGAAGGGATAGGATGTTTTGGAGAGGAAGAAAGAAGTATAGAAGGAGGAAAGGTTATTAGATTTTTGTGTAAGGAAGGGTTTTAAATTATGAATACTACTTAACCATGAACGTCTCATATACACTAGGTACAGATGGAACTTTAACAAGGGAGTTTTTGATCAGAAATCAGTTATCGATTATATAATAGCTTCAGATAAGAGAATGGTCCTAATGTTAAGGTTCTGCCTAGCGAAACAATAGACAGACCACAGACTGTTGGCAGCAGTCTTTATAATTAGATCTGAAAAGAATAGTACAATAGATAAAAGATAGATAGTAAAGACTGAATCCCTGAAAGAACAGAGTAAATTTAATAGGGTAGAAGAGAAAATAAGTCAGTTAGATAGAGAAGAAATTTTTACAGAATTACAAGAGAAGATAATGGAGGCGGCGGGGGAGGTGCTAGGATACAGATATGTGGGAGGTACAAAGAAAAGACACACAAGATGGTGGAACGAGGTGGTTGAGGAGGCGGTGAAGATAAAAACCACAAAAATGAGAAGATGGTTAAAGAAAAGAACCTTGCAATCAAGGCAAGAGTATGTAGAGGCTAGAAATAGAGCATAAAAAGTGAAAAGAAATGCAAAGAAAGAGGCAGCGAGGAGGATGGCAGAGGAGCTAGCAGAAGATGCAGCAGGTAATAAGAAGAAAATATTTAGGATGGCAAGGACATACAGAACACAGAAGAATATACAAAGTAATATTAAGAATAAAGAAGAAGAAACAATACCGGAGGTAAGGGAAATAAATAAATAATAGGTGGAAAGAATATTTTGAGCAACTGTGGAATGAAGAAGGAGAGGAGGGGAGGTTGGAGAGGGGAAAGTGATGGAGAGAGATGAAGAAGAGGAAGATAGAATTACAAGAGAAGAGCTATAATAAGCCGAAAATAAAATGAAAAATTTTAAGGCTCTTGCAAATATAATGGCGGTTGAATTGATTAATGAGGGCGGGAAGAATTGAGACTTAAGGTTTTAGAACTACTAAAGCGAGTGTTTTTGATGAAAAGATTTCCCGGAGAATTGGGCAAAAAGGATTAGATTTCCAATATATAAACAGAAATGAGACCTTGAGAGTGTAAAAATTTAGGGGATCTCTCGTAGATCACATGGCAAAGATATATGAAAGCGTATCGGAGAGAAGATTGTGAGAGATCATAGAACCACAATTGGGAGAACAACAATACGGATACTGGAATTGCAGAAGTACGACGGACCCTATGTTCACCCTGAGAGAGACTAGCAAGAAGATTTATGAGATACAAAAGGAGGATTTATGTAGTATTTAATAGAACTTGAAAGAAGTGCATTTTGATAGAGTACTAGGAATATATATTATAGGTATTATATATTATTATATATATATATATAATATATATAGTATAGTATATATATATTATTATATATATATATATATATATATAATATATATTATATATTTATATATATATTATTATATAGGTATATAGTTATATATATTATTATTTGATTAACAAATGTGAGCTCAAACTGAAAATTTTACCCAAGTTAGTCCCCTGCAGTGAGACAGGATCACACGTTAATGGACGATTATCAGATTATCACAACTAATTATTAATACCATATTCCCACATATATTTACTGAGGAGTAGGTATAAGGTGACAAAGTGTACAGAGATGAAATTATACAAAATGAAAAATGGCTTGAGGTGGCGAAGGGGGTGATACAAGGTTGCGAGTTGTCATCTTTACTGTTCATAGCTTACACTGATAAAGTAATCGAAGCTGTCAGGGAGGAGGTAGTAGATATGAGGAGACATTCATGGCTATAAGCCGATGATCTGGCGGTGTGGAGTGAAAGCAGAGAAGGGATGGAGAGAATTGGGAGATGCTTTGTGGAGAAACTTGCAACATAAAGACTACAAATAAATATTGAAAAGATAGAAGTGATGATGGTGAGCAGAGAGGGAGAGGAAGGTTGGGAGATGATTATGAACGGAGAGAGCGTGAGGAACGTGAAAAAATTCAAATATCTAGGAGGGTTGCATTCAGAGGACGGAGGGTGTGACGCGGAAATAGCGCAAAGGATAGCAAAGCTGAGAAGTGCGGCAAGGGCTGAGCACCTTTTGATGAATGACCAATATATGGGTGCGGAGGTAAATAGATGTATTTATGAAGGCGTATTAGCACCTATATTGTTATACGGTGCAGAAACATGGAGTACTGCCAAAAGACATGAAAGTAGGATACAGGCAACGGAGAATGAAGATCCTTGAAGAGGCAAGTGATTGGAAAAAACTAAGAAAGATAGGATAAGGAATAAAAGAGTCAGAAGAGATGTTGAAGTGACACCTTTGTTGAAGAGAATTGACGTAGCAAGAATCAGATGGAGAGGACACTTAGAAAGGACGCAGATGGACAGTTTGTCAAAGAGAAGATGGAAGTGAACGAAGGAAGGAGGAAGAAACAGACGAAGATCAAGGAAGAGATGGAGGGATTTATTTTAGGATTCCGGTTTAATGTGAGCTTATCCAACGAGGAAGAAATACAGGAGAGAGGATTGTAGGAAGAGAGTGTGGAGTGGAAACACCTGATAAGTCCACTAACAGGTCGGGGTTTTCAAAGACCATAAACGAAACTTAGGGAGAACAGTAAGTATATATATATATATATATTTATATGGTTGTTGGTATTGATTGTTGTTGATATATATATATATATATATATATAATATATATATAATATATATATTATATTATTTAATATAATATATATATATATATTATTATTTATTTGGGTTGGGGGGGGATTTTTGCCTTATATTAAAATACTGCCAATTTTAACTTGATAAATTCTGCAAACAATACTCGGCCAGGCGTAGAAGACTATCACAAAACACCTGTAATTTTGTTCTAGTATAAGGGCGGTAAATGCTTAAGGCAAGATCCAATTGTTGGGCTCAGGCTTACCCCCATTTTCAGCGTCCCACTTAAAAATGGAACCATAAAATTCGGAATTTTCAGGCCGATTTTGACTATATGAACACCAAAATGTGGCTTTTTTTTGCCCTATAAAATTTTGTTTCTGGTGTTTTTTTCTGTGTCTGTAGTCCATTTTTTCAGAATCTTAAATTTTCAAAAACCCATTGTTTTGACAATTTCTTACAATCACACACAAACTGTCTCGAAAATGACTTCTAACTTGTAAATATGCATAGGATAGGTTCATTTACCTATCAAAGTAGCAGAATGTATTTTTTCGATTTTTTGAGTTTTGTGCTCAGCGTTGTCCGAATGTTCAAACCGCACTTTTTTTTCAATTTTGAAATGAAAAATTGCGATAATTTTTTTCCTGTTCTAGCAAAGTGAATGAAATTTTCAGGGGCATATGTAGTCTGGAGAGATGCACATTTTCTACTTAGATAATTTCTTTGTATAAGCAGTAGTTTGGGATTTGTTTTTGAACAACTTGTAAAAAAAAATATTTTTTGAATTTTTTAAAAATTTTATATGGAGTATAAAAAAATTATGTAAGTATAAAAAGATGGCATCTTGTCCGACTATACAAGCCTGAAAATGTTGATGTTGATCGAACAAGAATAAAAAAAATATCGCAATTTTTCATTTCAAATCCAAAAGAAAGTGGGGTTTGAAATTGGACAACGCTGGCACAAAACTAAAAAATCGAAAAAGTACGTTTATACTTTTGTTAGTCATTGACTTTCTATACATTTTTCAAATTTGAAGGTCATTTTCGAAAAAATTCTGGTATGTGATGTTAAGAAATGTCCAAAACATGGGTTTTGAAAAATTTAAAATTCTGAAAAGAATAAAGAGAAAGAAAAACACCGAAAAACAACGTTTAAGAGGGCAAGAAAAGCCACATTTTGGTGT
>JABUQX010057990.1:0-27500 GCA_015478945.1 Trachelipus rathkii
AGAAGATAGAAAGTTATTTTGAGAGACTAATTGTCGTGAGAGTGTCAATCTATCAAAGGCTAATTCCCTATCCAAACCGGTACAATGAGAGATTAGAATCTTGAGGACATAACACAGAATAGGAGGCTGGCCGACAGGATACGTGATTTCACATAGTTATTTTATGCCCTAAGAATACACCGGGACGAGGAATTCCTAAAAGCGGTTGCTTGCATTCGACAAATACATGCAAGATACTTGTGCGCAAATAAAATCTGTGGGTTTACGATAAAAGATATAGCTTATTGATTGAAAATTGACACACTTTATGAGTTTAGGCACGAGGCAAATCTGCAATATAACCATTATTATGATTGGCTAGGGGCTTAGGTCCAAGTTTATCTCAAGCCCCAATACCTAATGGTACTTCAATAAAAAATTCGTGTAAAGACCTAAACAGAACCTAGGATTTTGAGTATGCAACCTTTGAACTGTAAGATGTATCTTGAGCTTTATTATTATTATTGCTCACTTTCTAAATTAAAAAGACTGCATAGTTTATCTGGTGTGATAAATTATATATTTAAATCGTAGTGATTAAGAGATTGATAATAACTCTCAGCTAAATTACCTCTTGAAGATTATATCAACATATATCTTTCATAAATCCATGTTTTAATTGACTAGTTTATCACATATAAACTTATTCAGATTTAATTAAATTGTTGCGAAATGACTTCAAATTTGAAATTAATGCATAGATTTAGGTGTACCATTACTCATAACAAGTAGTCTAGCAGCGGAGGTGAAATCCTACTTTTCGAATTTTTTTTCCAGAACCAAAGTGCATAACAACTGTTGTCCACACTACTTGCAGACGTAGTTCCTTTTTTCTTGATTTTGATTTTTTTTTTTATGGCGGAACTGAGTAAAATCTCTCAAAATAATTTACTTAATTTACTATCCATATACCGATCAACATCATTTAATTTTATTCAGGGAATTGCTTATGTCTGAACTATGACGTCCCCTCCTTATTTTACTGATACTAGATGTAATCATTGTTGAAAGTCATAAAATCAAAATAAAAGAGATTTTAAAAAATTTTCAAAAGAAATTATATATTCTTTGAAAACTTTAGGTAATCCAAAGAAATTTTTAACTTTTTTTATTGCAATATACATAAAAAATGAGAAGATGAAATTTAAGATTAAAAAAGATAGCATCTTGCACGTATACAAGCACTGAAAATTTGTGTTAGAGATTCAAATGGAGGTTAGACGCCACTAAAATCCAATAGTATCAGCTTAATCATAAATATTCATAAAAATGGGTTATTAGGAATTATTATGGACAACGCTGAGAGCACAAACTTAAAAAAATTCGAAATGTAATCAGTGATCATATTTTGTTAGGTTAAATGGACACCTCTAATCTATCATATTATTTCAAGTTTGAAGTACCATTTATCGCAAAAAAATATTACTATGTAAGAGTTGTAATAAATTAAATAAAGTCAAAAAAACATGGATTTATTGAAATATTATGAATTGAGAATGAACCTACAGATCACAATTTACAGAAAAACACCAAGAAATTTACAACGATTTTTTATAATATAAATTATATAATAATTGCAAAACCAAAATTAAAAGCAAATTTTACCTTTGACAGTTATCCCTTTTTCCTCATTATAATTTCTCGTGTATTTTAGACCCAAATGTAGATAAAATAAAAACTTGGTTTTCTCCTTAAAATTTTATCTGTGGTCTGAAAATTGACCCAAGTTTTTTTCTCCTGAAATTACATTTTATTTTACTGATTTATTGGTATAGGAAATCTATGTTTCCTTTCTTTTTTTTTTTGTTTTTTTTAAATTACATTTTTTCTCCCATCTTCGATTTTTGTTTTTTTTTATAAGAATTTTTTTTTTTGATAATTTAACTTATTTACTATTTATAATTTTTATTATTTTATTTTAAAATAATGTAAGATTAATTCTTTAGTTAATTAATTTAATTTATTATAATATATATATAATAGTAAATATATATAATAGTATAATATATATATCAATAATAATATATATATATATATAATATATATATAATATATATATATATACAGTAACATAATATATATAATATAATATAATATATTAATATATATAAAATATATATATATATAATAATATAATAAATAAATAATATAATAGTATAATATATAGTATAAATATTATAATAATTATTATAATTATATATATATATATAATATATATTTATTCTTTTATTTATTCTTACCGACGGTGACAATCGTGTAAATGGTACGATTTATTTATTCCCGACAAGTGCCATACAAAGTTTAAATTGTTCCAGGGTTATTCAGGGTTTATATTAAGCCAGCCTAGTCTGTAACCAATCAATATATTCACATCCATCAATTTGTGCATGGTTATGCTCTTGGACTCACCAGGACACTACTTACTATGCGATAGGGAATGTAGTTCTGGTATGTGATTAAAGAGTTGTTACGTTATGTGGTTTTCTCTGTATAGTAGTTTAGTTGTATTTTAGAAGTGTATGTTTTGTATACACTAATGCCTTAAAACTGTTAATGGGAATTACGTAAAATCATCCTACAAACAGCAAATTTTCTTTAGAATAGTATAATAGTATAATATATATATATATAATATATATATATATAAGATATATAATAATATAATATATAGAATATATTAATAATATTAAAAATACTATAATAAATATATAATTATATATATAATAATATATAGTATAATATAATATAATATATATATATTATATATAATATATATATATATATAATGTATAAAATATTATAAAATAATAAAATACATAGATATATAATTAAATATAAATATATAGTAAAATATATAATAATATATATATAATATATATATAATAAAGTATTATATATATATTATAATAATTTAGCACAATGGTTCGAATTGCAAAATGAATTGAAAGGATCAAAAATTCATTTGACTCGGCATCACTAATATCAATAAATAATTTAAGGTATAGGAAAATTATATTTAATTGTTATTGTCTTATTAATATCTTATTTCTATTGTTATCTTATGGCATATATTTGTCTAGAATCTTTAGAATTGGTATAATAATCAGGAGTTGTTCCACATGACCCTTTAAATAAATTCGTGAATACTTAAATCCCCATATTAATAAACATTTCATTTTTATATAACGTTGCAAAGTCATTAATATATTCCAATTTTCTACATAGAGTCTGTTTTTCACCTGGTTTCTAAATTATATCTACTTAATATAGTCACTTGATCGAGACTTATCTTATCAAATTGGACACACCTTCAAAAAAAATCTTCTTTAATACAAAACCATTAATAATTTAATGCGAAACACTAAAGTATGGTATTTTATTACAAAAAAATAGATTTTATGGCTGGTGGTCTTGCGTGGATTCCAGTAGACCACTTGTTGGTACGTGCTCTTATGTCGTTACAGAACTAACTCTTCCTGTTTTTTCTCAGATAATGCCTTAACAGGGTTGAAAAGACTCTTTATGGTATCTGGAGCTTAAGGATTTTACAATAATCTAAACAAAGAAGAAATAAAAACATTGATGTTGTGTTATCTTATAAAATTTTAATTAAGTTTTACCGGTGTGTACAAATAATGCACATAACGGGTTGGACTTGATTTCGCCTCCCATAATAAATAATAGGGCCTAATTAAAAATAATACTTATTACATTAACAATAATGAATAAATACTATATTATATATATCATAAACTATAACTTTAAAACCAATTAGTTAAATTGGTATTTTTTTAAAATTACACAACAGGATTAGATATATTTTTCTGGAATCTAATAACTAAGTGTTTAAAAATTTTAATAATATAAAATTTCAAAAAATTATTTTAATATTCATTCCAGTTATCTATTAGATCAATTTAAAAAATTTATCCTCGATCAGATTAAACCTCCGTACATCGTGTCCTTCCTTTAATATACCAACAACCCCACGTATTACGGGGTCAAAATCTACAACAAAGCTCATAAACTCCTCCAACTTAGTGGTACCACGACAGTATATTCTCTCTCTGGGTGTAATTCATAATAAATGTTAAATATATAACATGTTATGCGAAAAAAATTATAATAAAAGGCAACTCTAAATGATTAAATAATAATTGTTAAATTGAAAATGGTCAGAAAGGAACATCAAATAAACCTATGGTCATCATGAATATATTAACAATTAACAACAGAATCTGGTTCGAAGAGGAAGATAACTGGGTAACATCCTAATCAGATACAAATGAATCAAATAAAAATACAATAATTTTTTAACATATGTAACTCCAGGTCATTCTTAATTAAATAACCGCAACCATGGACCAAGGGTCTTTGGACAAATAGGATGATTATTAACAATAATAAATTTTAATATGCCTAAAATACCAAAGTACAATTTTTCTTCTAAAAAAGGTACGATTTCTTAATTCGTATTACGGCACATTAGACATCCTGGTTACAACGCAAGATCTTTGGTTTCACACTTCAACCTCCATCCCTACCTCGGAGATTTTTGGGTGCGGATAAAGTAACCCTGGTGTAAGGTATAGGTGGATGTCCACCGCTCACATTGGGGGTAAACGTTATTTAAATATAACACAAGAATCCTATAATTATATTACAAAAAAACGGGTCCCTATCGATTTTCCATATATACAAAATTCTGGGGCACGATTAGGAAATATATTAATTACTTAGTTAATAACACAAATATGATAAGGATTTAATTTTCACTACAAATAATACCATCAGATGAAAAACACAAACCATTATGGGGGGATAGAGACTTCTCCGCTGTTGTCACTAAGATGGGGACTTTGAAAAGACAGCATTTTCCTTTTGGGCATTTGTACTTCTTCCAATTTTATTATCTCGAATCATAAGAGGCTTATTATATTTCTTTGTTGTTGTTATTCGTTGTTTTAGGCTCGCTGGTTCTTAAATTTCACATTTTAAGAGAAAGCGTTCTTACTGCTTTGGAGTCTCAGATGGTGGGATTTTTCCTCTAACGTACCCACATATAATAAGCAGGACAAAGCTTTCTTTATCGGAACTTGTGGAAAATGATTTTTTTTTTTTTTTTTTTTTTTTTTTTTTTTTATATTACGCTTTCCTGCGCCTTTGGCAGAGGTCTAAGCACGTACTCTTCTTTAATGCTTCATTACCGTTTTATTATTTTGAGGTTTTGACTTGAAGACTTCTGTTTAATAACTTCAACTTGTAGGTCATTATTATATATTTATTATAATTATATATTATTTATTATATTATTATTATTATTATTATTATATTATAATTATTCCTTGGCCCTTTTTATCAAATAATTCAAAGGTTGTACGTGAATGATGCACTCTGGGGTCACACAATGTAGCACGAGTAAAAGTTCATTAACTCAAATAAACATACGAAATAAATCCTCAACCTCCTCGTACAATAATAATAAGATGAAGGTGTATAGATAAATATATTTCATGTATGTATTTCACTTTACTTCACTTCATATTGTTCGTTTTCACACAATAAATCGATATTTTTATATTGTAAAGAAATCAAGGGAGTGGGCCACAGACCCTTTAAATATATTTTCGTGAATACTAAATCCCCAATTATACCATTTCATTAGAACAGTTTGCAAGTGGGCATTAATAGAGCCATGTTCTTTACTAATCGTTTCACCATTCTTTCTAATTTATATTATTAATAACCCTAAATCAACTTAGCGTATCAAATGACATTTAAAAAAGATAAACTTATAAGAACATTAATAATAATAATAACACCTGTTTATATTTATCAAAATAATAGATTTAGCAGTGTCTTGCCGATCGCCAGACACTGGTAACGGCTCTGATGCGTGCGACACTAAACTCTTCCCTCGTTTTTTGGCGTCAATATTGCGAGTACAGAAAAAGACTTCTTATGACTGATAAATTTGAAATACTAAACAAAAAGAATAAAAACAGTTTGTGTGTTATCTTATAAAAGAAAGTAATTTACCGAGACAGTAATAATTACATTAACGTTGGCACGCGTGTTTCTCCTCCATACATAGAGACATAGCCTGCTGCCCCCAAGATCTATGCTTAATTAATTACAAAAAAAGATTATAATCATTATTTTTGTGAGCGTCTCATACTTTGACATTATATATAATACTATATATATATATATAATAAATATAATATAATATTAAATATATATTATATAATATATAATATATATATATAATAATAATATATTATATATATATATATATATATATATTATATATATGAAAGAGAGAATAATAATTTTCTTACTGGCTGATACCGATATGCGATTCAGACGGATAGACAATTAAATTATGTTAGCAATTAGACATCTAACAATAACAATGTTATTAGTGTTCAACAAAAATCAGTACCAAGTAAAAAAAATTACATACTCTATCATAAGGATTTTTAAATTATGTCTTATACATCATTATGGTGCCACAGATACACTTTGATCCAAAATCAGGCATTTTAAAGAAATATACCTTCTCAAGATAAACGTTATAACTCCAAAACGCATGCATAAAACGTTATATTCACACGTATTATTATTAGATGATATCTATTAGCGACCATTTTGTCGCCGAAAATCTTTTTACCATTTCGCAACACGAAAAGAATGATTTAATTTAAATTTAAGAAACTTAAGTATTAACATCTAATCGATTTCGATCGTCTGTCCATGCTTCTTGCACAGGGAAATAACTTCCGAAAATATTATCGCTGCCGTAGAAAACTTCAGATCAACGGAATTTGTCAAATTCTAGAAACAAAGTGGATCCAATTTTGTCATCTCAAATTATAAAACTTTCTGAGAGGCCTTCTACCAATGATTTAACTCGATAGTTTGCATCAAACTACCGCAATCTTCATTTATAAAACACACCGTAAATAAAACAACAGCCACTTTGAATAACTACATCGAACAACCTCCTCTTTACAAACTCTGCAAACTACTAAGAGAGAGGAAAAAACGCGCGAGCTTCGCGAACCCTGAAGGTGTCCGCGGACGGTCTCTTTTATCCCAAAAAGTAAACAGTATAACACAACATAAGAAGAATACTCCTCGAAATTGAAAGCGATTGAACTAAAGTTTCAACAAGTGCAAACATACTTCATTAACGTTAACTGTTATCCTAAATATTTTGGAAAAGTTCAGACAAAATTCAGGACAGGAACTACGATTTCCAAGACCAAAACAGTCTTTCATCAGAAATCTAGACAATCCTGATAAAAATTCTGGAACATTGGGCACCCTATTAACGTAATTCAACGATCGAGTTAACACAACTAGGTACAAAACTAGTATTAGGAAATCTTTTAACATAAAACTTGAGGTTAAAAGTTCATGGTTTTAATTAACGAAATTATAGAAAATAAGTAATATTAAAGTGAAAAATAACATTTCAATATGTAACGATATGTGGTTTAAACAACCTCTTTTGACTCATTTATAAACAATAATACTTTAATATTTTAGCGAATATATTTCTCCTAAACATATAATTCCAAGAGATTATAAGGAATAAGAAATACTAAATTAACTAAATAATGTGAATAAATAACCTTTCTAGTTTTACGTCAGATATATAAACTTTTTCATCTTCTCATGAATCATCATCTTGGGTGATTTCTTAAGTTTTAGTCTGGGATAAAACATCCAGCACTTCATTATATCATTCACAGAATCCTCACAGCTCTAACAATTTCTGTGAAATCAACAAATGTGAATTTATAATATCACAAACAAGATAGCACATTGGGCTAACACTAACAGTAATTGAAAAAATTTCTTACACCTGAATCATTTCACGTACAATGCTCTTTTACTGCTTGTATATAAAACTTTAAAACTCCCCTCAAAATCGATCAATGACATAATAGTAAAATCTCGAGATTAGTATTCACTTATCAATCAGCCTATCAAGTTCTGAATTTAATAATTTACAGCACCAGGAATCAACAACCAATTTCCTCCTCGTTCAACATTCTCCTTAGAAATGTGAAGAGAGTTAAAATTGCATCATTATAACCAGATGTACACAGAATACCAGCAGTAAGGGAAGATATTAGGTGTCAATCCTCTGAAAAATACTAGACATGAACAAAATCTATTTAACATCTGTTTTCAAGAGTTAGTAAATTATCAGAATCTCCTGCTCTGAGACCAATAGGTAATAAGAATATGTTAGTAGTACTTTCTCTGTTTTGTTCAACAAATTTTACATCTATTAGCATCCAAACTTATATTTTCATTTATTAAAAACTCTTTAAAAAGTTACTATTCACGGATTTATCAACCTCCGCCTCCCAGTTAGCTTGTTCTTATCATTTTTTTTTGGAACACCCCCAACTTCGGGATAAAATCATCTTGTTCTATTGGAAAGAGGTTAAAGTTCTCCTTAAATCTATATCAAAGTCTCTATTTTATATATAGGTTCATCACCATAATCCGTATTTTCAGAGAGTTACTTTTCGAAATATGGAAACATACGAGAATATAAGGAAAAATTATCAAGTGGAACTTTTTATTTAGCACAAAGGAAAATATTTTATTTATTCAGATAGTGTTTATCATCCCCTAATATAATATTTATATATATAAGTAAAATAATATATATATTATATATAAAATATAAATGTATATATATATATATATATATATAATATATATATATATATATATATATATATATTAGATATATATATATAATATATATACATCTACAACAACTCCAGGAAGGGCTTTCGCCCGCATTGGAGTCTCATGCATTCTTCTCCCACTAGCCCGAACTCTTAACGCATAAGCAAACTATGCCAGAAAAACTATTTTCTCTGCACAATGTTTTTGACGCCAGTCCTCGAGTTAAACAACTCTCAGGTGGTTTTCGTCTTTCACTAGAGCAGCATCTTCTTCTTCCATAGCCTCAACAACTCTCAGTGCCATCCCAGACTGTCCAGATATTCTGCTTTCTAGGCGCCATAAAGGGCCAACCTTGTAAAACAGATAAATGCAAGCGATATGGCAAGGAACCGGATTTGCTACCCTGTAAACCATGCATATATATGTAATATATATAATAATTTAATAATAATATATATATATATATACTAATAATATATATAATATAATATATATATTAAATTATATAATATAGAATTATATATATATATATCCATATATCCAACAATATATATATTATAATATATATATTAATATATATATATATATATATTATAAATATATATATATATAATATATATATATAATAAGAGTTATATTAATATAATATATAATATAATATAAGGTGTATAGTATATATATTATTAAATACTCTATTATATATATATAATATATAATATATAAATATATATTATTATATATATTAATTATATATTAATATATATAATAACTATATATATAATTATATATATATATAATAATTATAATATGACCTATTTTCCTGCTCTTGAAAAACGGCCCAGCCCGTATAATATAATAATATAATAAATATATATATATAATATAAATATATATATGTATATATGATACCCATTATAATATTATATAAATATATATAAAAATATAATAATAATATATATATAAATATATATACATATATAATTATAATATATAAATAAAATATATAATATATATATATATATAAATATATATATTATAAATATATATATAATTATATTTATATATATATATAATATATATATATATATAAAATAATATATAATATAAGTATATAAAATATATATAGTATCATATATAAATATATATAATATAATATATATAATAAATATATATATAATATATATAATATAAGTATTATATTATAGTATATATAATATATAATATAATATAATCTATATATATTATTATATATAATATAAATATTAAATATTATATATATATATATAATAATATATATAATATAATATATAATATTATATAATTTATAATATATATTATATATAATATTAATATTATATATATAAAATATGATATATATATATATATAGTATATACTATAAATATAATATAGTATATATATAATAATATAGATATATAACCGTATCTATATAATATGGGTCTCTTAAGTCTTTCTGCTGCTACATTCATTTCTTTATTCATATAATTCAATACTTTCGAACGAGTAAGAATTAAATTTAAAAGTGTGAAGCTTTGAAAAGAGTTTAATACTGTTTCCTTTTCATTATTTTAAATAATAATTTTTTGTTGTAATTTTGTAAAATTTATTTATTTAATTATATATTATATTAAATATTAATTATTATTATTATTATTATTATGTAGTATTACTATTAATTATTATTATTATTATTATTTATTCATTATTAGATTATTATATTATTATTATTATATTATTGTTTTTGTTGTTTGTTTTTTAGTTATTAGTTATTTTCCTTTAGTTATGAACTTTTATATTATTATTATTATCTATTTTATATTATTATTATTATTATTGATTATTATAATTATTATATTTATATTATTATTATTATATTATTAAATATATTATTATTATTATTAATTATATTATATTATATTATTATATATTAATATATGGTTAGTGTATTATTATTGTTGATTTGGTTTGTTATGGATTGATGATATTATTATTATTATTTTATTAATTTATTATTAATTATGTATTAATATTATTATTATTATTAAATTATTAATATTATTATTATAGATATAATATTATAATATATTTTAATATTATTATTGATATTATAATTATATTATACTCTTATTATATATTAAAAATTATTATTCTTAATATTCTTTAACTGATATTAATTCAACTTATACGAATATCATTATTCTTCTTAGTAAATTTTGAATAATTTGATTTTTTCTAATCTCTTTATTTTTAATGAATATTGAATTCTTATAGTGAAAAATTTTGGAATATTTTTTATTTTAAAAAAAATACAACCGCGGCCCACTCGAGGAAACGAGGAGTGGCAACCTCGTCTATAGAGCAGGAGACGCTGGGAGATATATATAGAGGACCGAAAGCCCCAACTCTCGGATCCAAAAAATAAAATAAATAAAATACAAATATCATTAATTATTATATTATTACATATTATATAATATAATAGTAATATATATAATATATAATATATATATTATTATATATATTATATATATATATATAATAATATATTATATATATAAATATTATATAATATAAATATATATATATAAAATAATAAATAATATATATATATCTAATAATATATAGTATATAGTATATGTATAATTATATATAATTATATATATATATATATATAATATATATATATAATATAATATATATAATAATATAATAATTAATAATAATAATATTATTAAATATATAATGTATTAATATAATTATAATATAATAATAGTATAATATATATAATAATATATAAGGAAATAGTAATATAATAATTATATATGATATATAATATAATATAGTATATATAAGATCTATTTTTACAAGACAAAATCTTACAACGACATGAAAACATTTCACGAGTCTTGCATGAATACTGAAATCATCAAGAAAGAGGAATTTGATCCTGGTAAGATAATCTGTATTTTACAAGCAAAAAAGTTTGAAAGATAACAAGCATTATGATATAGGAACTTGTTCTTTGCAGCTCTATTTGTGTTAAGATCCTTAAAGGGATTTTTCATTGAAATGCCCTACAACTTAGAATTGGCGTCCTTAACTGAAGCAAACTTACAGTTAATGAAACTAAAGTAGGCGCCATTGCTGCATTTGACCCTCGATACTGATATAAACAATTCTTCAAAATGGATTCCAGTGGTCACTCTGCCAAAGCATTATGGCTTGGTTTCAGACGAGCTTTTCAATTTTCATCCCTTCAAGCAAAAGCTTCTCAGTAAAAGTAAGGTAATTATGTTTATAATGTGTTAATTCCAGAATGTGAGGCAAGTTCTTAGAATATAACTTTTACCTTGAATTTAACTCTATCTTTATTTACCAGTTCTTTGAAGTAAAACTCTTAGAGAGTTTCAATGAAGATATTTAAATGAATTAACAAACGAAGCCTATTTATTTGGAATATATTATCCCAAAATTTCAAAGCAGAGGAATTCATTAAAACTCTCAGTGGGAATGTCTCTTCCACTTTTCTAAACAAAGATCTAGATGAGAAGTTTTGCTCTGCAGCCGTCCACAACCAATACTCAGCGAAGCCCAAATAGAATACACTTCCTTCTTTTATTCATAGACGCGAGCTCATTTCAGGACTCATTCAGACCAATTCGGTAAAAGGTTCAAATGAAATAGGAAGAAAATGAACATCGAAAAAGTAACCAAGGAAATTCAATAATGAGGAACGACTTATAACTCATATACGTGGGAGGATAGAAAATAATTTTTACGACTCATGTTTCAGATTTATTTGTAATAACGACAAGCAAACTTGCCGGTTTACCCCATTATGGAGGATCAACTGACATTCCGAATCATAACTTAACCCCAACACACCGAAATAATAAATTAATTTTTATGAGGCTTGGAAAGTTCAAAGAAACCGAAACTTCACAATGGCAACTGGAGCCCCCAATGGTAACAAACATTCTGGAAACGATACAAAAAAATAAACAAAAGAATGGAGCCAGTATTTCTTGATTTGAATGATAATCGTATAAAATACTACCTGGAAGGATGAGTTTTAAAGTAAGAAAAAATAAAAAGCAAAACAAACAATTTCAACTTACAGAATTAAATAGCACATTCATTCCTTTCTTCTTTTTCCTACCAAAGAAGATGCCTTTGCAATATTGTCGTTCTTGAAGGAATCAACCCAGTTAAGATGCAATCGTCGAAGCATCTTATAGCCGTCAGCTTAAGTTTAAATAGCAGATAAACAAAGAAAACAAAATATAGACTACATGTAAGTTTGCATGTAAACTTAGAAGCATTTGTGCTCAACAGAAAGATTTATTAAAACTTAATATATTCTTCTTCTTCTCTTCTTCTTCTTCTTCTTCTTCTTCTCTCTTCTCTTCTTCTTCATCTTCTTCTGCTGTCTTCTCTTTTTCTTAATTGTTATTATTTTTCTATTCATTGTTGCCCTTTCAATCAGTTTTTTACATGTTATAATTAGCAAATTTTGTAGCTCGTAGATAACAATTTGAGAATTTCTTGTTTGGAAATCTTTTCTGTCAGATATATATATCATAGTATATATATTAAATATATAAATTATAAATATATATAAATATATATAATATATAATATATACTAATATATATATAATTAATATATAATATTAATAATATATTAATTATTTAAATATGGCAAAGGTACTTTTCTGACCAGGCTTTATAATTTTTGATCTTCGAAGTCACTTCGAGTTCGCCGTGAAGTGTAGCTCAAATGGTCTAGTAGTTGAGCGATTGATCTATAGTGACGGGCTTTTGTAGATGTGACTTTACTTTATTTTTATTTTATTTTATTAATTTATGTATTTAATAAATATTGCAAATCTCATTTATAAAAATTACAAAGATTAAAAATAATACAAAAGCTCGTGATAAGTCTATATAATCAAATTAACCAAACTGATCATAACTGACTTAGAGGCCAACAAAAAATGTCAATATACCTAACATTACCTTACACGGCCTGTAAGTCCAGGTTATGATAGGTTTTGTTATATTCTAAGTAGGTGCTCCTACTACTCACGGCTTTTATTTTATTATTTATTATTATTATTATATTAATAATTATTATATATTATTATTTATTATCTTATTATTATTATTTATTATTATTAAATATTATTATTAATTATATTATATATATATATATATATAATATATAATATATATATAATAATTATATATTATATATATATTATATTTTTTTTTTATTTTTTTGTTTTTATAGTATATATAATAATATATATTATATAATTATATATATATAATTATAAATATATTAATACGTATAAATATATATTGAGTCAAGCGTTAATGAGTCAATTCGTAAACTCAACTAAACTTACCATTATATAGAGCACTCACGCGACTTATCGAGTGACTCGAATAAATCAAAAAGTAAGTCCTGTCTATAAGTAATAAAGTAACGTTTTTACATATAATAGTATAAATATATATTTATATATAATATATTAATATATATATTAAATAATATAATATATGATTGGTTAGTGAATATAATAATAGGAATATAAATATATATGGAAATAAAATATATTTTTATATATATAATAATATATATATATTCTTTCTCTTCTTGTGTTTAACAAAGCTCAAATCAAAATAAAAAAAAAATCGTATTGTATTTATTTAGACATGAGGGAAAAAAATAAGCATCAGCTTGTAGGCCTAATTCTAAGAACGGAAACAAGTAAGCGTGAGAAAGAAGGTTTCCAAACATTTGGCTGTTTGGCTGGCGTCGTGGATACTAAATTCCATTTTTACTATTATATAAAAAAAGTCATTACCCATTGAAACAAACAAGCATACAGAAGTGAATGAAACAATTAAAGAAGTTAAATTTGAAACAAAATTTGAAACAAAAGTGCAAAAACAGAATAAAAACAATTAAAAAAGAAAATAAAAATTAAATTTGTAAAAGGATTTGAAACAAATAAAACAATTAAAAAAGAAAATAAAAATTAAATTTGTAAAAAGGATTTGAAACAAATAAAAAAATTAACAAACAAAATAAAAATTAAATTTGTATAAAAAAAAAAATTAAGAAACAAAATAAAAATTAAATTTGTACAAGGATTCTTTTTCTCTCATTCTAAAAACCGATGAGCCATTTTTTTAAGCCTTTTTCTGTCTCTGTGCCTTGTAACCCTTCTCGTAAAGCTCCTCCGTTTACACTTTTCATCTTTCGAGCCAAATTCTACTTATAAGAAAAAAGGAAGCAAGCTGATAAGGCCGAAATGCAATAACTTTTACTGGTAATGGAATGCCAAAAATTCTCTCCAAGATCAGGAAAAACTTTACTGAATTTAGGGGGTTTTAGGGGGGTCATTTTAAAGAATTTAGGGGGATTGGGACAATGTAGGGGAAACGCTTAACAATTTAAGAGATTATATAAGTAACCATATTGAGGTTAAAAGCATCTAAAAGTATATCTTTTAGTATCTATATGAACTGTTTAGGAGAGATGTTAAAGGAAAATTTTATTTCAGAAAATTTAATATTACATTTAATATATATATATATATATATATAAAATATATAATATATAATATATACTTATTTAAATTTTCATATAATATAAGTCATATATATTAGAATATAATTATAATATTAAATATATTATTATATATAATTGCAATATATATAATTAAATATATACAAAAACTATAAAGAATATATATATATATATTATATATATATATATATATAGTTATATAATATATATAATAACTCAGTATATATATATATGGTTTTCATTTAATTGTATTGTATATTATTATATAGGAATATATATAAATATATATTTAAGAGTTAAAAATAAATTTTACAAAATTATCATATAATTTGGTATATATTAGTATATTATATTAATAATAAATATAAGTATTACTATATATATATAAGGTATGGAGATTATTATAACTATAATATATTATTATTATTATATATATATAGTATAATTATATATATTTATAGATATTTATAAATCAAACAGTATAAAATAATTAAAATAATGTCATTACAAAGAGTATATGTATTTTTGAGTTATCATTCATTATTTATTTTATTATATTAATAAATCTATAAATTCACAGAACTATATATATATACTAATAAATAATTTATTATATAATACGCATAATATATATATATTTTAACTATCTACATGTTTAATAACCCAAGAAAAGTATGTGAGTATTATTAAATAATCTAAATAAAAATAATATAACTATATATATATTATAAATATATATATATATATATAAATATATATGAACAATACTATTTAGTTAAATTTACTTAATTTTATTTTAATAGTACCATTATTATTTATCTATTATCTATTATATATATATATATATAATATATATATATATATACAATATTATATATACTGATACGGTTAAACATATATACCTATCATATTTCATATAGTAATATAGTAGTATAAAAATATAATAATTGTTATAATATCAGCGATATATATAAAAAGAACCTTTACCCATTAATTATATACTAAAGATCTCGTTAGATTGTTTGTAACCCCCGACCCGGTAATGTGTTGAAAAAATAATAAAAAGGTTTACTAGTATATATATATACTTATATAATTATTATATATATATATATAATATATAGGGATGAATAGAAAAGAGATAAATATATAGTATATATTATATACTTATGTATTAATATTTAACCCTTGAAAAACTTATCCGCTGCTTTAAATATCAAACCTTATACATAATAACTTAATATTTTTTAAAAAGTTAAAAATATATATTAAATATAATTATGACATATTATGATATAAATAATAATATATTAATAGTATATTATAATAATATATAGATATATAATATATATTATAATATATATATATTATATATATATATATGTGTGTGTGTGTGTAATGTCGGTGCTTAAGCCTGATATGATATTATACTAGTGGGTTAACGCGAGTTTTTTCGGCTCATCCTTTAAGAACAGATTCTCCTCCCTCTAGTTATGGGTTCGAGTTCTCGTCTGGCCCCAGTGAACGACACACACATATAAAATTTGTCTGTTAGTAGAACATTATTAATGAAAGAATGCAGTTTACCGCATAGTGGTATTACACTAATCTCAATACCCTAACACTTCACTACAAACCATAGCCAACACATACAACAAAGCAACAGTTTATTCACAAACAAAATCACTACTTCTCATGCTTCTCGATTGGAAAAGTCCGCGTACTTGGAATGTCGAACCCACTCCTTGCACGGTGGCAAGCATTCGACTTACGCGCGCTGAAGCAGCGCCCTACTTTCAGGGCCTTTAAAATATTCTTGCACCATCCACTTGGTTCAGAAACCATATACAAATACTTTCCTCGAACACATGAGTAATCATACTAGTTAACCCTATGGGTATAATAAAAATTAAAATAAATAAAAGTATAATAACTATATATATTAAATATATATATAATTAAATAACTATATATTATATTCAAAGTAGCCTCTATATCTATTATATTTATATTCTAGATATATATGCTATATATATATATATAATAATATATTATATAAATATATATATTATAGTGGTTTGCTTACATACAAAATTAAATTAACTTTTGTTTAATCTACTTCATAAATTGCATTAAATTAGATGCTAAATTAGATGCTAAATTAGATACTTAATTAGATACTTAAGTATATCTAATAAAAAAGAAAATAATTAATAATATTATTTAACAGATTATGAGATTATTTTAAATTTATAGTTAAATACAATTTATTAATTACAAAATAATCATTTTAATAAATTGCAAAACTTTATAATGAATAAAAAAAAAAGAATAAAGTAATTTTGTTTTATTTTTGGATAACTTAGTTGAATTATGAAGTTTATTGCTTAAATTGTTCTACACTTAATAATAATAATAATAATAATAATAATAATAATAATAATAATAATAATAAAATAATAATAATAATAATAATAATAATAATAAATAATAATATTTTAAATAAATATATAATAATACATAATAATAATAATGAAGTCACACAATTAATTAATAATAATAATATAATAATAATAATATAGTAATTATAATAAATAATAATAAATGAATAATTAATAATAATTGGTAAATAATAATAATAAAATAATAAGAAATTATGTTAAGAATAAGAAATTAATGATTATAGGATTATAATAACAATAGTATTACAATAGTCAATAAATTAAATAATAATAATAATAATAATTAATAATAATAATAAAATAATTAATTAATAATAATATATGAATAATAATAATAATAATGAATAATAATAATATGAGAATAATGAGTAAGTAATAATTAATAATAAAATTAATAATAATCACAATGTAATAATATATAATAAAAATAATAATAATAATAATTAATACATAATTATAATATATAATTATAAATAAACAATAATAATACATTAATAATAATAAGTAAGAAATAATAATTAATAAAGATTATATTATAATAAATTAATCAAAATTAAATAATTAATAATGAATAATTAATAATAATAATAAAAATTAAAAAAAATCAAATTCTGAATACTAAATGATAATGCTTATTAACTAATATACAATAAGAATTCATGAATAAAAAATAATAATAACAATCCAATTATAATATAAACTAGTATTATCACTCAAAATTTGAACGGATAAGAAATAATAATTATATTTGAATTCACAATAATTTCGACTTATAGATAAATTAATTCAATAATTTAATAATTATATGATTTAAAATCCACGAATATTATTATATTAATAATATCCCGATTCATTTTTAACTAATAAAATAATTAATAATTCAATAATAATAATCATATAACATTTAAATAGAATATAAATAAATAACAATAATATATATAATTAATAATAATAATATATTTATAATCCCTGAATTATTAAAAATAAGTGTAAAGTAAGAATGTGAATAAGAATAATAATAAATAATAATAATAATAATTCATATTAATAGAGTACAATAATAATAATAATTCAATCCCGATTAATAATATGAGAAAATATATTAGTGATAAATCATCTCAAATTTTCTTTATATTATCTAAAAAATTTTAATTCCATTTTTTAAAAAAATAAGACCACTATTTTGTTTGAAGGATAAATACTATATTTATATAATTAAATATTAGATATTATATATATACTATATGTTTATAAAGGTGTTAAAAATATATATATACTGGAAAATATATTATAATATAATATATATGAGTTATTATATGCTCCACCAACTACTACAAAGGTGATATATATACTCAAGTTAAGATAATAAATAACCCACCTATATATATGTATAAATATATTACTAACATTTAATGCAAAATTTTCCCACCCTTTAAATTCATTAAAACAGCTTTATTCCTTTTTCTATATCTAATCTGTAATTGTTTTTTGACCATCCACAAAAGCCACGTGCATAATCTATAGGAATATTGTTCTTGAATGGGGTTGGTTTTCGGCTTAGAGGAGGAATCGCCGCTGAGTGCTAGGCCCCTGAATATCTGCTCAATACGATTGCTCCTAGAACAAATGGTTGTGCGAATGCGGCGTTGATCCCGACTGTCGCGACGGCGGTTCGCCCGGTGCGTTGCTGTTCGATCCCCGGTGCCTTGCACGATTCGGCCGGGTTGCGTGAATGTTGGGGTGTCGTGGCGGTTATTGCTGGTGCAGCAGATTCTGGTGTTCAGCCAACTTTGTTCGGGAATACTTTTTCTTTTTAATAAAATACTTTATAAATAGTTTCTTCCATACGTTCCTATCAACTTTTAAAACACCCAAAATATTCATCTGAATACAACACAATAAACAAAATACAAAAATATATTCAACCAAAAATCTTTAAATTGAATACTTTCGGTACGATGAAAATTGAATATAAATGAAGCTTCCTTCTTTTTTCTTCCTTTAAGTCTTTGTATTCTTTTCTTTACCTTCCTTTTAAAAAAAAAAAAGGGAGGCGTGGGTTGAAACCCTGGAGGGAGAGGAAACCCTGTTATTTATTTGCGTATAATTGGCGAATTCCTTAAATGCCTGGCAAGGCTTCGAGCTTTATTAAAGTCTCTTTGATCATTGTAGCCTCTTTCCCACTTCTTAAAGGGAAGTTTAAATGAGCAGAAAATGTAAGTCAGAATTTAAGATAAAATATAAGGCAAAAATTAATTTGATGTAAAATCTCTCTTACAAAATAGAAAAAAATGTAATGATATTGAAATTCACCTACTTTCTTAAATCCGATAGTGTTCCCAAGATAGCCCATAGATAAGCAGGATAAATGACTAAGATACAGAATTATGGAATCGGACCTAAATAAGTAAAGGCCCCACAATACTTAATTTGCATTTGTAAATCTCTCTTTACAAAAATTAGAAAAAAAATGTAATTATTTCATATTGAAATTCCCGCCAATAGGCACCATTAAAGCTCCGGATTGCCAGTAGAAAAAGAACACAAGAAAATAAACGATACAAAAAAGCCAATCGCATGACAAAAATCTATGAATATAATATAGATAGCAAATGGAGAAAAGAAAGAAAGAAAAGAAAGAAAGAAAGAAGAAAGAAATTATGGAAGAAAATAAGGATATTGGATAAACTGCATTGAGTAGATAGAGGAAGATTGGAAAAACTGTACAGTAAAATGTACATATAGTACACAGAAGATGGAGCAAAAGTAAAATATCAAATACGGAAGAAATGTGTGTCATTGCTAAATGTTCAGTAGTTCCACATGTAGGTGAGATGTCTGTGTTAACTGATTTCAGGTCCACAGGGATAAAAGGTGCGGTTTAGAAGAATCCAAGCGAACGGATCTGGACTATATCATTCGATATAGTGCACAAGAGTCGCCCCCATAAGGGGTGGGCGGAGGTTGAATGTCTCCTCTTAGAAATCCACTCCACAACCTTGAGAGATACGGAAGCCTACTTAAAAAAGATGCAGTCGACATCCGTCTGAGGCCATTGGAGTTTCCACATTATTCAGGTTTACTCGGTATCCAGGCGCAGACGCTAATCGAGCAGGCAGTTAGAGGGTCGGTGGTAACAGATTGAAATTTCGCGCACGTCCACAGGTCGCATGAAGCTTTAGTTTGACGAGGGACCTTAAGAAAAGGGGAACAATTTATAAATGAACGTAAATTGCCTAGCACCTCCCCTATCATTCTCCTATTTTTCTATAGAGTTAGGCGGGTGATTTTATTTATCCGACGGTTGGGGAAGAAAGTGCAATTGGTATGTTATTATGTACAATAGTCGAAGTTTCTGTTGCTGACATACATCCATGGGAATAGTGGGACACTTGGGAATGATATTCTATTATGATTTTACTAGTTGAGCACATGAGTTTAGGATCTTGAGATAATTAGGAGAATTTTAGGGCCGAGACGACATTTGATAACTTCCATTAGAAGGAAAAAAGGATGATCACATAGCTATAGTTTTCCTCTCTTTTGTCTATTATCAGCATCACGTAAATTGGGTACTGGGAGAAAAGGGAAAATAAAAAGGTAAATGAGCTGATAGAAAATCTTTGCCAAGGACGCCATTCTGATTTTATTTCCGCGCACCAAGATTAAAAACTGGCCGGTGTAGAATAGGGTTTGTTATTCCGCGTCATCCATATTGGTTTTTTAATGTTACCCCACCAACAAATAGATTAATCGATTAGGAAGGAAGGCTTTTTAGTTCATCCTAACCTCTTCAAATTTTTATTTTCTTTTTTTTTTTTTGTTTTCTTCGACTCATAAAGGTTATCATTCAGTAATTAACAAAACATCTTGATGGGAGAAAAGTAGTGACATACTGGACTTCAAATGATGATGCGAAACAGTATTGCTCCAAAGATTCTGCTTCGTAGCTCCCATTTGTATTCCAAGTTATGCAATCTTATATTGGAAAAGTGACATCACGTATTCACATCGATCATACTACAAAATTACGCTATTAAACCATTTGAAGAAACTATCACTCTCCTTCTTAAAACATCAGCGCCTCTACGCTTCTGTCTCTTATGTAAGTAATACCATTCTCAACGCTAGGAAGCATTTTGAACCATACTCATAGCTGGAAGAATATTTTTTTATTTTTATTATTATTGATATTTATTATATTATTATTATTATTTTATTATATATATTATTATTATTATATTATAATTATTATATATTATTATTAATTAATTATTATTATATATTATTTATTATTATTATATATTATTGTGATTATTTATTATTATATTTATTATTACTATGATATTGAAAGAATTAATAAATTACACATATCACAATATAAATAACGGGGCTTTGGAAATCAGGAGAGAAATAAAGTTGGATAAAATTCAAAACTATTGCAGAGGTCTTACTCTAATCCCCTTATAAAACAGTTTTTTGTAACAGTATTAGGAATAAACAGGCGCGGTATGTTGAGATAAGTAAATCGTTCTTTGTGTTGCAGGTGAATAGCTCAATTCGAACCGACAGTCCTATTTAAATTCTCGCTACCCCACCGTTTTTTTTTTTTTTTTTTTTTTTTTTTTTTGCCATTAAAATAGGGGAAAAAAAATACAAATAGAAATAATCAAATCTTTTAGAGAACGGAAGGACCAACACCCGTTGATATTGTTTGCTCGGATTATCATTAGAAATCAGATTAACACCATCACTGGAAAGGAAAGTCTTAACAGTCCTGCTGTGATAGGGTCCACACGCATTATAAAAGATCAGTGCACAAAATGTATTGAAAACTATCACAAAAACGATTTAGTGATTCAAATGTGATTTGCCCAATCAGTTGGTGGAGTTTAATATCAAAGGGTCATTTGTCTCTCACATGGAGTATATCGGCTTGGCAAGGAAAATCTTCAATCCCGAACAGTCTATTAATTAGCCAACCAATTAAACGAAAAAAATGAAATATACTGCACCATCAATCATTCTTCTACCACCCAGATATCATTTAACATGATTCACTGGAAATTTATTGCGATGGTGATGAGAAGCGGCTTTCAGTAGTGATGAGAACACATGCATTATTCAATAAGAGTCAGTGTCAAATGATGAAAACATAAAAAATAAAAAACGAACAGATACATCAAATTGAGAATTATTATCAGTTGGTGGGTGTTTATTACAAAGATGCACAAAATTTTAACCCCCCACCTAGATAAATAAACCTTGCAAAGGGATAAGCCTGCCTAAATGTTATGAGGATGGTCTTTTTGAGTCTTGTCTGTCTCTATGTGACTAGGGGTATGTTGGAAGTGGGTTCAGATGGAGAGAAGGAAATGGCGTGCTTAACGTGAGATCTCGACGAGGATGGGCAACAAATCCTGGTGGTAATGCAATAGTCCATATCAACAGAGATTTGACGTTTTGTACAACGACCGTCTTGTTGGGAAAGGCACGTTCTTCCTGTGTAGTTTGGATGAATGGGCTCGCCATGAATTGCGAGATAAATTGAGTCAGCAAGTCCTTATTATTGTGTGGATTTGTTGGTCGTTGGAAAGCAACCAAAATGTTCATGTTTTTAAGGAATGGGACGATATCAGTATCTACAAGCAACGAGATTCACAGAATTGTGGTGAGGGATACGGAGTGTTTCCACTGTAAGTGGGAAGGACATGTGTCCCTAACTACTTTGAAGCGTGTTGGGGTATGATACTTGGGTACCAATATGGATTCGTGGGTTGACAAAAGTCTTCATATCTCAGGAGATGTTTTTTGCCTCTATAAATACCTCAAGTTCAGCCCGAGTGATGAAGGATGAGGAGTATAATTGGATAACTGGATTCATTGCATCCAGCAGATCCAGTCAACAGCTTAGAGCGTTTTCCTGCATATCGTTAACGTTGAACGCACTTCCGATTCATCTCTCTCGGAAGCATTAAGAAAGAGAGTGCGGTCATCACATCAAGCTGCTGTTGGGGGAACTAGAGCCCATTTCATCATTTAAAGCATGGAATCATTTTGGAAGTGCTGAGATAGGAATATTCACGCCGAACGAATCATACACGAGGAGAGACTTCAGATACCAAGCGAGGAGAATATTGCAACAGATTAATAGGCGTGAAGAGGGTGTTGTTTCGATCCCTTGAATGATTGAGAGTTAAAGCTAACGAAGCGCCCTATTGGAACAAGAATTTCTATTACTTTCGTCCTGGATATAAGACTGAGTAGCTGACGCTCCCCTCCTTCAGAGTGCATTTTTTACACGATCTAGGAGTTCATGCCCGTTTGTCTTTTGTCTTATGTAAACTTCGCTATGTCTTTGTGGATATTTAATCTATATGCTATAGTTACTGTAATTAACTCTTCTTTTTCTTTGTAGTAGGGCGACATCTTTTTCAGGAATTGAGTAATAGTGATGAGGCATTTAGGGGAACAATAGCGACAGTCCTCTTGCATGAGGTTGAGACCCTCCATTGGTATGGATAATAGAGACTAGTATGGGTCTTGGCAGGCATAAAATTTTTCCAGTTTTCGTGTTGGGACCTGACCAACTTGTCTTCACATCTGTGGTTTTAGTTATGAGAAACCAACTAGCTACTATCGCCGGTACTTTCCCGCGAAGTTGTTAAGTACGGGGTCAGTTTAAGGACGCGCAAGAATTGGTCAGAGGTCTGGCTTTGTACTATTTGAGTAGTGCGTAGTGTGGGCAAGTCCCACGCAGGAAAAGATTACGATGTAAACTGCCTTACGTTTCGCTGGATTGGGAGTAGCAGTTATATTGGGATGTGTGTTATGTCGGTACAAATTGAGACTATCGCGGGGCAATAGGGGCGTCTGCCATTGTAGCGTCATAGAATTGCCTTTGTCTGGTAGGATAGTTTTCGTGATCTGGCGAATGGCATCTCTCCTGTTCAATTTATGTAATGGTACATACTCCAAAAACTTCTGTTCAGACAGGTAAAACGGGCATTTTAAGGAGAAGCACTGTGGGGTCCTCCACAGTTTTACAGTGTGTTGTTTTTCACCGGAATGTGATTAATACAACCGCAGAACTGGGCATAATGGCCTTTCGGTCCCTTACCGTAATTTTCGGGGATGACAAACCTTTGGGGCATTTAAGAAACGTCTGGGTCGATGGGATAAAACGTGCGAACAATGAACTTTGTGAACGCCTATTTTCAACTTTTTAGGTGGATGAGGGGTATTAAAGGGCATAAGCAGTAAAAACGAGGATTCTGGGGTGTCAGGCGAGTCTCGACTAGAGGGAAACCTATAAATGTTTGTTAACCCGGAAAATTCTCTTTCGCTGGAGATGCTCATAATGGACTAGCAGCATCCTCCCTTATTCCTTTTTCAAAATTTGTACTCTGAAGATGCTCTTGAGCTAGAGGATGAAACTCATCAGGAGAAAAACAAAAAAAAGGAAAAAAAAAAAAATCAGAGAAGGAAGAAAACAAAGTTTTGCGAGAGACGGGGTTAAGGATACAATTGAAAATTAGGAACCTTGGTTCGTACCCTAGCTTGAACGAGATAAGGATCCCATTTCTCATATAACTGAAGCACTTGTAGGCTTCTCAATCTCCACAAGCCTCTCAGGTGCATCGTCTAAGAAGAGATAGTTTCTTTGCCTCAGTAAGAGCTTGGAGGTAGTGGATCGCAGTTTTTGTAATATATTCGGAAGAAGCTTTTATTTTTCAGGAAAGCAAAGGAGGGGGTGCAGCATGTGGAGTAATCGAATGAGAACGACTATGACGTGGGGCCTTACATTTGCGGGATTCGTCCAGACCGTTTTGGGCAACCTGGGGGTGTTATCGGGGCAATGCCCATTCTACCATTAGCATTAAATTATGACAGATGCACTCTCAGGTGTAAACGGAGAAGGAAGAAAAGCGGAAATACCTGCTGGTCTAAAAATAGTAGGGACCGAGGTGCAGTCAGGCTGGGACCACGACGTGATGGAAATTGGTTGTTTATTATAACTCTCCGTATGAGTTTCTTTTTGCTTGTTACATTCTCTTTTTACATACGTAGGTCACACATAGATTTTTTAATACTCTCAATATCTTCAGTCTCACAATTAGACAGATGCACTCTTCTATAATAAAGTCCCCATGGTTGAGACATCCAGATGTGGAGACCTGTCCTACTATCTCATTCTGGGAGGAAGAAGAATGGTAGCTCAGTAAGTGTTCGGGATCCTGATTTTTATTCCTCTGCATCTTGAGGAGAGAATGGAAGCAAGCTAGTACTGAAGTGGATGTGGCATCTCATGGCTACCATGACACTAAAAACACGAATTGCTGTTGTAGTTTAGTGCAGGGAGGGCAGTGCATTTTCACTAAACCTAACAGGGTAACATCTTTATTAATTATAGAAGGCACTTGCTGTATCCATGGGAAGGGTGCAGGTGTTAGATTTTTTTTATCCTTGGGAGGGGTGTAGTGAAGTTCTGGGTTCTTTGTGCCTCCAAGGATCATTATTTACACAACATGTGTGGGAGATTGTCTCCATATAGATAGAAGAGGGGGAAATACTAACTGCTTCACCAACTATTAGAACATTTTTACAATATCAATAGCCCCCTGCTGGAGGTTGTGCCATTGAACTCTGCTGGTGGTGTGAATTATTTTAAGTTTTTGCAATTAAAGTAAAGAGGACCTCTGCATTCTTCCCCATTTTATGATATATAATTATATATAATTTTACCGAAGCACACCTCTTTTAGAGGGGTGATTCGGTCCACTCTAAATAAAATAAAAAAATAAAAAAAAAATTTTGCTCATTTAATAGCCACGCGGTAGTACTACAAGTTTTATTTAGATCATCTTTAATTCTAGAAAGTTTTTATATTTTTAAAAAATGTTACAAATTAGGGTACAAAATGCCCTTCAATAGAATTTCACTTTTGAAAAATGTGAGTTTTTTTAACTTTGTTATAAAATGAAAAATTGTGAATGGATTTTAATTATTTTTTCAGTGTATACACTCGAGTATGTTAGCTTTAAACTGGCAAAGTAAATTTTTGTTCCAAACAGTATTAGTGGCTAAATCACGGGGCCTAACTTGGTCCGATTCACCCCACCGTAAAAATTGATGATGGGGTGAAGCGGACCACAACTGTTCGTATTTTACATATTATTATTGACATTTTTATTATGTATAATTAATTTAAATATAATAAAAAGTTACTTATATTAAGTAAAAATTAAAATAAAAAATGAAATTTATATAAAAAATACGAATTCAAAAAGTGTCAAAATTTTTGAGCGGAGAGGGGTGAATCGGACCACCTTATTTTTATTCTTATTTTATTTATCATTATTGACATTTTTATTACTTATTACGAATTTTAATATGATAAACAATTATTATATTAAGTAAAAATTAAAATATAAAATTGAATTTATATGTAAAAGAATTTAAACAGATGGTCCGAATTCACCCCTCAATGGTGGTCGATTCCTGCCTCACAGATGGAGCTGAAGGGCTTTATTAAAACATTTTAATAAAACTTTGTATTAAATTACATTATTATTTTTGTGTGCTTAGTACCTACTATATGGCCTTGAATTTCAGAAAAAAAATTTCAAAAAGTGCACTAGGGGAAAGTGGAGAGAAAGATA
>JABUQX010057990.1:30000-55784 GCA_015478945.1 Trachelipus rathkii
TTCAAACAAGAAATACATTAAGGAACTACAAGCATAGTTGTAATCCTTTTGGGTTTTTCTTTTCTTTAGGTTTTGTTAATTCAAATTTTTTTTTTTAGAATTGGGAGTCTGTTCTTTTATCCTTTTAGTTTTTTTCTTTTTTCTTTAGGTTTTTGTTAATTCAAATTTTTTTTTTTTAAATTGTTAGTCTGTTCTTTTTATAATTTTTCTGTATAATTTTACACAGACTGGAAAAGAAGAAGAAATTATCAGGAGGCATCCCCGCTTGTTGGTGGGCTTATAACCTTGTCCATAATATAATGAGCTGTAATTTTGGATCAGACTCTGCTGAGGAAATGCCCCAGGTATTTTTGATTAAAGAAATCTTAAAAATTAAACATGTTGACAAAAGAGAAAATAATTTACATAATCATTTTTCATTTTCTAGGAACTAAATTTTGTAGATGTTGCCGCACCAGTTGAGAATAATGAAACAGCTGGCACCTCAGGTGTTGGAAATATTACAGATACACATATAAAGTCTGAAAATGAAGTGAAAGAAGAAATTGAAGTTGATGAAATGTCTGACATAGACCTGAACATATCTTCTTCAAATCATACTCAGCATATAGAAAATGAAGAAAACAGCCTTAATAAGAGAAATTTAGATGTAAATATATATATATATATATATATATATATATATATATATATATATATATATATATATATATATATATATATATATTTATATATATATATATATATATATATATATATATAAGGGAGAGTACACGCATACTCGAACGATGAAATTACCTCCCATTTTTAATGGTGCGCCTTTCTCTTTTGCGTTCATATTCTTCACACACTCATCCTCCAGGCAACATATTACTAACCACCATTTATCCACATATCATATACACATGATTAAAGTACACACCCCACTTCTAGATAACACCTTACAGACATCCCTACTACTCATATCCCTGTGTGCGGGGGAGAAAGAATTTCCCACATCGTATGTCCTGCGTGTCGTAGAAGTCGACTAAGGGGCGGTGGTAGTTGGGTTGGCTGCCTACTACCATCTATCTCTTGCCAGGAATGCTAATGCAGGCCTCGGAGAAGGTCGTGATCGCCGTAAACGACCTTCTAACTTTCGGCGAAATTGTATGAATCGTATGGGTACATGGAATGTCAGAGGAATAAATGTTGAAGAGAAGAGGAGAGAGGTGATGAATGTATTTAGAAAGGGCAAATTTGATTTGCTCGCTGTGACTGAAACAAAGATGAAAGGAAAAGGTGAAATTAAGTGGTGTGATGTGAAATGTGTGCGTGCTGGTGTGGAAGAGAATGAGAGAGGAAGAGAAGGAGTTGCAATTTTGATGAGTGACCTGTGGTATGAAGCTATGGTAGACTTTGATTGTGTGAGTCGTAAATTTAAGTTTGAAATTTAAGTTTGAAAAGGTCAAGGTATGTGTGGTTGTGACGTATGGTCCATCTGAGGGAAACGTTGAAGAGAGTACGATTTTTTGGGATAATCTGAATGATGTTCTGGATGGGGTGAGTAGGAGCTTCAGATTGATGGGTTGGGGGACCTGAATGGTTGGATAGGTGATCAAAAAAGGGATGGTATAACAGGTGGTTTTGGGGTGGCGGGAGAAAATGAGAATGGTAGGAAGGTGATTGATTTCTGTGAAGAGAGGTATGTGTGTAAGTAATACTTTCTTTAAACACAAGAGTATCCATAAGTATACTAGAGTTGGTGTAGGTAGAGATGGTATCGAAGTGAAAAGTATGATTGATTTAGTGTTGGTGAAGAAGGAGATGTTGAAGTATGTGTTGGATGTTAAATCAGTTAGGGGTTTAGGAATGGGATTATCGGATCATTATGTTGTTCTATGTAAAATTAAGTTAGTGGGGAGCTTGGATGGAGAGGAAGGTGATACGAAAGGAAGTAGGTAAAATTAAGAGTGAGAAGTTAAGTGTGCAAGATAATAAGGATAAGTATGTAAGAGCACTCGCTAGTAAATCGGTTGAATGTGAACAAGTTGATACTGAGCAAATCTGGGGGCAAATGAAGGAAACAATTGTTAGTAGTGCAAAGGAAGTGTGTGGATCTAAAGTAGGAAGTAAGAATGTTAACAGCGAATGGTGGAATGAAGAGGTGATGAAAGCGGTTAAAGGTAAAAAAAGCGTGGTTGAATGTACTAAAAAGCAAATGATGAAGATTCAAAAGAAATTTACGGAATTATATAAGGAGGAAAAAATACTAAAAGGTGTCTAAGTAGGAGGAAAGAAAAGGTAAAAGCTAAATAAACAATTTGGAAGGAGGAGGAGAGTGGGGACATACAAGGAAATAGGAAGCTCTTCTGGAGGAAGCTCGGAAGGTTAAGAATGAGAATAAGGGAATCTGCTTAGAATAATGAATAGGGATGGTGCTTTTGTAATTGATGAAATGGATGTGAGGGGAGTGTGGAAAGAACACTTCGAAAATCTGCACAATATTAACAGTAATGATGAGGTGTTAGTGAATGTGTGCGGTTTTGATGGTGCAAGAAGGAATAGGTATTTTGGGGATGAGGTTATTAGTAAGGAGGAGGTAATGGGTAGGGTGAGAAAGTTGAAGAATGGTAAATCTGCAGGTATAGATGAAATTACTAGTGAAATGATCAAGAGCGGAGGCGAGATGGTGATTGATTGGATTTGGAAGTTGTGTAATAAAGCGTTTATGGAGGGTATAGTTCCAAGGGATTGGAGGAGAGCAGTAATGGTACCCTTATATAAGGGTAAGGAGAAAAAGGGAACTGTAGAAATTATAGGGGAATTAGTTTATTGAGTGTATAGGGAAGATATATGCTGGTATTTTGGTCGAAAGAGTGCGTCGAGTGACTGAGGGACTGATTGGTGAAGAACAAGGTGCGTTTAGGAGTGGTAGAGGATGTGTGGATCAAATCTTTACATTGAAACAAATGATTGAGAAAATGAGAGAGAAGAAGAATAAATTGTATTTAGGTTTTATGGATTTGCAACAGGCGTATGATAGAGTTAATAGGGAAGCGTTATGGCAGGTGTTAGTGATATATGGTGTTGGTGTTAGGCTTCTGAATGGAATCAAAAGTATGTATGACGATAGTGAAGCGTGTGTAAGAATAAATGGTGTCAATGGTGATTGGTTTAGGATTAATAGCGGAGTAAGACAGGGTTGTGTTATGTCTCCTTGGTTATTCAATTTGTATATGGATGGGGTTATGAAAGAATTTGAGGTGGGGATGGCAGGAAATGGTGTTAGAATGGTGGAGAATGGAGTTGAGTGGAGGGTGCCCTACCTATTATATGCGGATGATTTGGTTCTGTGTGGCGAATCTGAAGAGAGTTTGAGAGGATTGGTAGAGAGATTTGGCAGGGTGTGTAAAAGGAGGAGCTTGAAAGTAAACGTGGATAAGAGTAAGGTTATGGTTGTGAGTGAGGACACTCCTCAGTGTGAAGTTATGTTAGATGGTGAGCAGCTAGAACAAGTGTCTGAGTTTAAATATTTAGGGTATATGTTGGATGAGAAGGGAACGGATGATGCAGGGTGTAGTAGGAAAGTTGTGAATGGCAGGAAGGTGGCTGGTGCAATTAAATCGTTGGTGAATGCAAAGGGACTAAGTCTTGAGTGTGCTAGGGTCTTACATGAGGGTATGTTGTTACCTGTGTTATTGTATAGTAGTGAGACTTTGGTCTGGAATAAGAAGTATAGATCTAAAGTTCAATGTGTTCAGATGGACAATCTTAGGGGTGTGCTAGGTGTGAGAAGAATTGATAAAGAGAGGAATGAACGTATTAGAGAGTGGTGTGGTGTGAAGAAAGGGGTAAATGAGAGAATAAATGAAAGTATGTTGAGATGGTTTGGTCATGTGGAAAGGATGAATGATAGTCGGTTGGTTAAGCGGATGTATAGTGGTGAGTGTGTTGGGAACCGACCGGCTGGGAGACCGAAGAGAAAGTGGATTGAGTCGGTGAACGAATGTCTGAAGGAGAGAAATGTGAGTTTGGCAGAGGCGAGAATAAAGGTGCATGATAGGAGAGAATGGCGGGGTTTTGTATGGGGGCATGGTTGTGGCCCACCTGGGCCAGGGGATGAACCCTTACATTGACGATTTACCATAGTGAGGGTCCGTCGCGGTTCCATGATGCTCTAGGGTGGATTTTCTGTCTGTGACGAGCTCTCACTAATTAATGGTACAGAGGGGGCGGTAAGGCTGGGCTTTCTTTTCGACGTTTGTCATGTTCTCCAACTGCTTTTCTTTTCCGATGCTTGTACAGCACCTTACCCCCAATCTTGGGGCAAAGAGGAAGGTGAAGAAAGAAAGAATATATATATATATATATATATATATATATATATATATATATATATATATATATATATATATATATATATATATATATATATACTGTATATATATATTTTCTTCTTCTTCATCTACCTTTTTCACGGCCTAACTGGAGGTTAGGTCATGCGCTCATCGGAAAACAGTAAGCAAATATGACAAAAGTCAGCCTTACGTAGCCTAATAGAACTCTTCGCAGTCAGAAAATCCACGCCCTAGAGCTTCACGGGACCGCAACGGGACCCCCACTATGGTAAATCGTCAATGTAAGGTTCATCACTTGGCCCAGGTGGGCCAACCCCCTCACAAAACCCCGCCATTCACTCCTATCATGCACCTTTATTCTCGCCTCTGCCAAACTCACATTTCTCTCCTTCAGACACTCGTTTACTGACTCAATCCACTTTTTCTTCGGTTTCCCAGCCGGTCGGTTCCCAACACACTCGCCACTATACATCCGCTTAACCAACCAACTATCATTCATCCTTTCCACATGAAAAACCATCTCAACATACTTTCATTTATTCTCTCGTTTACCCCTTTCACGCCACACAACTCTCCAATACGTTCATTCCTCATTTTATCAATTTTCACACCTAACACGCCCCTAAGATTTCCATCTGAACACATTGAACTTTAGATCTATACTTCTTATTCCAGACCATAGTCTCACTACTATACAATAACACAGGTAACAACATACCCTCATGCAAGCCTAGCACACTCAAGACTTAGTCCCTTTACATTCACCAACGATTTAATTGCACCAGCAACCTTCCTGCCATTCACAACTTTCCTACTACACTCTGCATCATCCGTTCCCTTCTCATTCAACATATACCCTAAATATTTAAACTCAGACACTTGTTCCAGCTGCTCACCATCTAACATAACTTCACACTGAGGACTGTCCTCACTCACAACCATAACCTTACTTTTATCTACGTTTACTTTCAAACCCTTTTACACACCCTGCCAAATCTCTCTACCAATCCTCTCAAACTCTCTTCAGATTCGCCACACAGAACCAAATCATCCGCATATAATAGGTACCCTCCACTCATCTCCATTCTCCATCATTCTAACACCATTTCCTGCTACCCCCATCTCTAATTCTTTCATAACCCCATCCATATACAAATTGAATAACCAAGGAGACATAACACAACCCTGCCTCACTCCGCTATTAATACTAAACCAATCATTTTTGACACCATTTATTCTTACACACGCTTCACTATCGTCATACATACTTTTGATTCCATTCAGAATCCTACCACCAACACCATATATCATTAACACCTGCCATAGAGCTTCCCTATTAACCCTATCATACCCCTGTTGCAAATCCATAAAACCTAAATACAATTTATTCTTCTTCTCCCTCATTTTCTCAATCATTTGTATCAATGTAAAGATTTGATCCACACATCCTCTACCACTCCTAAACGCACCTTGTTCTTCACCAATCAGTCCTTCAGTCACTCGACGCACTCTTTCGACCAAAATACCAGCATATATCTTCCCTACAACACTCAATAAACTAATTCCCCTATAATTTCTAGTTCCTTTATCTCCCTTACCCTTATATAAGGTACTATTACTGCTCTCCTCAATCCCTCGGAACTATACCCTCCATAAACACTTTATTACTTCCAAATCCAATCAATCACTATCTCGCCTCCGTTCTTGATCATTTTCACCAGTAATTTCATCTATACCTGCAGATTTACCATTCTTCAACTTTCTCACTCTACCCATTACCTCCTCCTTGCTAATAAACTCATCCCCAAATACCTATTCCTTCTTGCACCATCAAACCCACACACATTCACTATCACCTCTTCATTACTGCCAATATTATACAGATTTTCAAAGTGTTCTCCACACTCCCCTCACATCCATTTCATCAGTTACAAAAGCACCATCCCTATTCATTATTCTGAGCAGGTTCCCTTTATTCTCATTCTTAACCTTTCGCGCTTCCTTCCAGAAGAGCTTCCTATTCCCTTGTAAGTCCCCATTCATCCTCCTTCCAAACTGTTCATTTACCTCTTGTTTTCTCCTACGTATGCACCTTTTAGTATTTCTTTTTCCTCCTTATATAATTCCAAGCATCTTTCTTTTGAAACTTCATCATTTGCTTTTAGTACATTCAACCACGCTTCTTTTTTACTTTTAACCGCTTGCATCACCTCTTCATTCCACCACTCACTGTTAACATTCTTACTTCCTACTTTAGCACATCCACATACTTCTTTTGCACTACATTTGCTCCCAGATTTGTTCAGTTTCAACTTGTTCACATTCAACTGATTTACTTGCAAGCGCTCTTAAATAATTATCCTTATTACTATGTTAACCTTCTCTCTTAATTTTACCCCTTCTTTCCTATCTTACTTACCCTCCATCAGGCCCCCGTTAACTTAATTTTACATAAGAACAACATCATGATCCAAATCATTCCTAAACCCCCAACATCCAACACATACTTCAACATCTCCTTCTTCACCAACACAAAATCAATCATACTTTCACTTCGATACCATCTCTACCTACACCAACTCTAGTATACTTATGGATACTCTTGTGTTTAAAGAAAGTATTACTTACACACATACCTCTCTCCTCACAGAAATCAATCACCTTCCTACCATTCTCATTTCTCCACCCCAAAACCACCTGTTATACCATCCCTTTTTTGATCACCTATCCAACCATTCAGGTCCCCCAACACTATCAATCTGAAGCTCCTACTCACCCCATCCAAAACATCATTCAGATTATCCCAAAAAATCGTACTCTCTTCAACGTTTCCCTCAGATGGACCATACGTCACAACCACACATATCTTGACCTTTTCAAACCATTAGAATTCTAGAACTCACACACACAAAGTCTACCATAGCTTTGTACCACAGGTCACTCATCAAAATTGCAACTCCTTCTCTCCCCCTCTCATTCCTTTCCACACCAGCACACACATTTCACACCACACCACTCATTTTCACCGTTTCCTTTCATCTTTGTTTCAGTCACAGCGAGCAAATCAAATTTGCCCTTTCTAAATACATCCATCACCTCTCTTCTCTTCTCCTCAACATTTATTCCTCTGACATTCCATGTACCCATACGATTCATACAATTTCGCCGAAAATTAGACGGCCGTTTACGGCGATCACGACCATCTCCGAGGCATGCATCAGCATTCCTAGCAAGAGATAGGTGGTAGTGGGCAGCCAACCCAACTACCACCGTCCCTTAGTCGCCTTCTACGACACGCAGGACATACGATGTGGGCAATTCTTTCTCCCCCACACATAGGGATATGAGTAGTAGGGATGTCTGTAAGGTGTTGTCTAGAAGAGGGGTGTGTACTTTAAGTATGTGTATATGATATGTGGATAAATGGTGGTCAGTAATATGTTGCCTGGAGGATGAGTGTGTAAAGAATATGAACGCAAAAGAGAAAGGCGCACCATTAAAAATGGGAGGTAATTTCAACGCTTCAGTATGCGTATATATATATATATATATATATATATATATATATATATATATATATATATATATATATATATATATATATATATATATACTAACGTTTATTCTCTCTATATATATATATATATATATATATATATATATATATTGACGGTTGCGGCACGCATGCCTGGGAATAGCGCGTCCGCGCCCATTTCCTGTGGAGGGGCTTGAGGGTGAGAGCGTTCGGTTCCCCTTCATTCATAAGTTTTTACTCTCAGTCGTCATCATGGAGCCGTGGACGTTAGAACACGGTGTTTTACGTGCGACCACTTTGGCCGAATGGCGTCGGTAACCGCGGTTGAGCGGAGCTTGGCACCAAACGTAAAATCTCCAGAATGACTATGTTCCTTTTCGTAACACAATCTTGCGTTGGGTTAATCTTCGTACAGGAGACTCATTAATGAAAACAAAACCACCAGGTTTCCCACGTTGCCGCACGTACCTCGGAAAATGTGTTAGATTATCGATGTTACGAAGTCCAGGCCGCTATGCTCTGAAACATGCTGCGGAACTTCAAATCTACAATCGCACTGTGAGACGTATTTTGCATGGTGACTTACATTCTCGCCCATACGAGTTAATGGTTGGGCAGGAGATGAAGGAAATAGGTTGCCGTGAAAGAGAGAACTTTGCATGCAGAATTCTTTCACTTTACGATGAAAATGTGAACATGATCCTGATATTGAGTGATGAAGCTCACTTTCATTTTAATGGTGGTTAGCAAACAGAATTGTCGCTATTGGGCTGCTGACAATCCCCGAGAAATGCACCAAAAACCACTGCACAGCCCAAAAGTAACAGTATGGTGCATTTAGGGAATGAATTACATCATTGGCCCCTATATCTTTGAACAAAATGGCGCAACTCTAACTGTTACTTCTGAGCGCTACATTGAGATTTTGCCTGAGTTATGGAGAAGGTGGATTGCCATGTGACGTGTATGGTTTCAAGAAGATGGAACTACGTCTTGCACAGCCCGACCGTCAATGGATATTCTTCTCCCTCTGTTTACTAATCGCCTCGTTTCCAGATTTGGTAATGTTGCATAGCCTCCTCGGCCCCCAGATTTATCAATGTGTGATTATTTTTTATGGGGGTACTTCAAGTCACGCGTGTATGTAGACAAAACCCGTGCATTAGCTGAATTGAAGAATTGAAATACAGTATTCAACAAGAAAATGTCTTAATTGACAGGGGCCTGCTAGAAAGAGTGGAGGCTAATTTCCGTGAACGCCTACAACATTGCATAAACGAAAAAGGAGAACATTTGAAGGATGTCGTATACCACACATGAATATTATTAGATGCTATGTAATGAGGAACGTTTATCTGCCAATAAATTTGCTTTCAAGCTAAAACAAACGATGCTATGATTATTTCAAAAAAGTCCTATTTCTCATATATATACTATATTATATATATATATATATATTATATATATATATATATATATTATATCTTTTAAATAATTTTATATATATGTATCACTATATATACTATTATATAATATATATAATATATATATACTATCAAATTTCCTTTTCGCGAGAGCAGAGAGTTCGAATCCTAGTCCAGCTTTACCTGAACGCACAAAAAACTTGCTATCAGTAGGCAGATTTTCTGTAATATTTAAGTTACATGTTTATGGCATAGTGAATTACACTAATCTCAGTACCCACACATCACAAAAAAACATAGTCAACGCTTACAACAGAACAGTCTATTATAAATAGGGGACCGACCGGGCGGGAATTTTGCCGGGGCCGGTGCCGGGGCCGGGGCCCCGGGGCCCGGGCGGGTTAGCTAAATATTAGAAATGTAAGTAAAAACATCTGAAAGTCTAAACTTAGGATGATATTTTTGCATAATTCAATTAATTAATAATTTTAAATTATAAGAAATGCCTACATTTAATTACATTCAAATAAATATATTAAATTAAGATATCTTTAGAAATAATTGATTTTCTAGAAAAATATATTTAAATATAGTATATATATTTATCATATATATATATATATATATATAATATATATATATATATATAATTCATATAACTATATATATAATATATATATATATATATAATAGTATATATATTATATATATATATATATATATATATATATATATATAATATATATATATATTATATATATGGGAGACAGTGGGGATCCATACTCAGGCGAAAGTTTTGTTGTGTAATATTTGCATAAAATGAAAAGAAGTTATGATGTACTTGAGAGATTGGCCTACCCGTTTCATATATTAAAACAGCTCTTAATCTCTCATAACAACATAACTTTTTTCATTTAATGGCAAATATTACCAACAAACTTTCGGCCTGAGTATGGATCCCCAGTGTCTCCCATACTCAGTAACATGTATATATATATATATGAATAACAGAATTTTATCATATTTACCACACCCTTTATCAAACAATAGTTAATGGATTAGATATGTAGATGACTTTTTGTGCTCCCTCCCTCACAACAAACAACCAATGGATGTCGCTAACTAATTTAACTCTATTCATCCTTCAGTCAGTAGTATACGATAGAATGCCTTCCAACAACATCTATCGCCTTCGTCGATACCATTATAACGCGAGATAATGGAATAAAGAATCGCACTGTGCAATTTGACTATATAGTCGAAAACAACATGTCGCACCAAGACTAGTATAGCATTGGCTATGCTAATTATTCCCAAACACAAAATTTAGCTGTTCTTCATCTCTTATTTCTCCAATGCATTATATGCTCTCCCCCCTCTTCTAGCCCAAGAAACTAATGCAATATTCTCATTTCAACTTTTCAAAAATAATCTGAGTTTTGCATCACAAAGCCTTTAACAAGCAAAAAAAGAGGTACTAAGCACCTTTCCCCCGAAAAAATTCTCCTGACACGCTCTTTTTAACCAATTTTGGTGTTTTCCAAGCATAAATTAAACAATATATTACCAAAAAATATAAGCTACACAATATGACCACTACTAAAAGTTAGCAAACCTAAAGACGAAAGAAAATCTCCCCAAGCTGTATATATACATCCCTGCAATACTTGCATAATAACATATATTGGTGAAACCATAGATTTGCAAAGAAGAAAAAATCAACATACAGATGGACTGCACAAGGAAAGCATAAATTCAGCTTAACAAGTCATAGGCGTACACTGGCCACTCTATCAATATCAACAATATAAAGATGATGCAGAAATATCAATCACACGAGCCATCGCAAATCATGGAATCCTTGAGTTGGCCATTTATAATAGTAACAACTATAATAAACATCCCGGGAAGTTAAGATAGATTTTATACAAGAAAATATTGAAAACATCAAAATAATTTAACAAGCACATGAAGAAAATAGGCAGACTAACTGAAACAGGCAACTTGAGCTGATGAAGACAAGAAAGGATCAGTCCCTTAGCCTGAGAAGGTCTCGCGTGGTCGGGAGAAAATTAGCTATGTCCTTTTTAAAATTTTGTCATTAAAAAAAAGTGTCTTTAACATGTTTTTCATTTGTGTACATTTAGTATAAAATGAAGTGACAGTAAGACATAATACTAAAAAAGATCCAAGGGCTTCCTCTCTAAACGTTATATATATATATATATATATATATATATAATATAAATAATATACATATATATTATATATATATATATATATTAGTAGGTATAAGGATTATATATCTATGATTATATATATGAGTATATAGATATATAGAGAGTATTTTATCAGTGTATAGTAGTATATATATATATATATAATAGGTATATAGTATATAATATATATATATTAGTATTATATAGTATATATGATATATTATATATATACTATATATATTATATAATAATATATATGAGTATATATAGTATTATATATATTATATAGTATATATAATAATTCAATTAAAGAAATAATTTTGAAAACACACATTTCGGGAACCTATTCCAATTACTTAAAGATATGTACTGTTAAATAAATAAATAGCATTAATATTATTTAACATTATAATTTTATTTTCTTTTCCGAATTCGTTTTGATATTCAAATTTCGAATATTTTTGGTTAAAGAACTCGAAAATTATAGCCAGAATTATACATCAATAGTAAAAAGAATTACGAAAAAGATGATTGATTATATTTGATATTTAAGGTTAATGTTTATATATTTTTGCATCAATTTTAAACAAAGGAGTAATGGAATTAAAATATAGTTTTTTTTTTTTTTTGATTAAACCCTCCGCTATTATTTAAGTGGTAAGATATTACGAGGTTAACCCCGGTAGATACCGAGTTTTGTTTCCTGATTTTTGAGAGCCGGGGCCGGGTCGTAAAAATGCGGGTTGGCCGGGGCCGGGGCCCCGGTCGGTTTCCTAATTATAACATACAAAATCAGCAAACTCCTCATGCTTCTACAAGAAGGTGTTGCCATCTGGATTCGAAACACACCATGGTCGCTAGAATTTCCAATGCGGATGAAGTGAACGCAGGGCTTGCTTGATAGAACTTCTTAACCTAGATTTGGTGCACTTTAACCCACTTGGTAGGAAATAGTATATTTCAATTTCCAGATCAATTTTACCAATACTGTGGTAGGTAATTGAACGCACAATATCATGGGATAGGAGGTTCCGTGGTCTACATATAAATAATAATAATATATATAATAATAATAATGAGATATAATAATAATCAATAATAATGAATAACATAATAATAATAACTAATAATATAATAATAATAATATAAAATAAATAATGATATATTTATATATATATAAGTATATATATAGTAATACGGTATATATATATATATACTATAGTTATATATAAATATTAGTATAAGTAATATATATATATTATATATAAGATATGGTATACTATATATATATATTATATAGTAGTAGTAGTAAACAGGCCTATAATAGGATTAATAGTGATATGATATAGTAAAGTAGTGAAATTACAAATAAAAATCTGTCCAGATAGAGGATTAGAATTAAATCTAAGGTTTCTACTATTTTATCAGTGTTAGTATATATATATATATATATATGTATATATATAATATATATATATAGTATATATATATATTATAAATATATATATATATATATAATATATATATTATATTATATATATAATATATATATATATAATATATATATAATAGTAATAATATATATATATATATTATATGATATATATAGTGTAGTGCCGAGTTGCCTGTCAGTGGCGATTGATGATTTGTTTGGTGAGGCGGACATTCTGTTGCCTTTTAGCCATGTTTGGACTTGATTGATGTATTGTTTGCGTTCAGGTTTGTGGCAGTTATTTAGATTACTGAATGTGTAGTGCTATGGTAAATGCCCGGTTCGCGTAAGTTATGGTTTATGTGGTTGTTTGTAAGTTTGGGATTTCGGGGTGAGATACAGTTTGAATAGATGGGGGACAGAAGTTGCACCTTGGGGTACTCGTTATTGAATGTTTACTGTTCGGGATTTTTGTTCTTTGTTTGTATTTGTGTGACGCCATCAGTGCATTATTTGGCATAAGCAAATCTTTAGCTTTCAAAAATATCATAAAATACAAAATCTTATGCGAATGGGCTTCCCATTTTTGATCATCAGAAGATGGTAGAGGATGTGTGGATCAATCTTTACATTGAAACAAATAATTGAGGAAAATGAGGGAGAAGAGAAATAAATTTGTATTTAGGTTTTAATGGATTTGCAAACAGGCGTATGATAGAGGTTATAGGGAAGCTTGATATATGGTGTTGGGTGGTAGGCTTCTGAATGGAATCGAAAGTATGTATGACGATGTATGCGGAATTTTAACGTTAATCCTAAAACCTACACCTACAATAATTGCAATCTGAAAGGGAGTGAGGCTTGGGTCTCCAAAATAGGAGAAGGGGATAATAGTAATAATAAAAATTATAGGCATTAGGCACATCTTACACATATTGTTATATACTCCGCAAAAAACATATATATGTGAGAGAGAGAAGCGGGATTATATGTTTAATTCATTGCTATACTCGAAATGGTGGATAACAAACGTCGATGGTCTATCGTGATACGTGCGAACGGCTGTTGAGAGAAAGAAGTGTAGCTGCGACCGGATATCGGATCATATTCAATATTTCCGGACAATAGGTTTACCCATAATACCGCAACATACACAACTTATACAATACAGAAAATCTAACGCGTACAAGCGGTACCATAATACAAACTAATCACGTATAATTTATACCACTACCATTATACAAATATACCATGTTACATACATACAGTATTAAACTATATGATTAACCTTAAATACAATACAAGATTATAAAAATTAGGAATCGAAAGGTATAATTAGAACATTTAAAATAAAATATTATGAATACTATATTGGCATAAAAATTTATAATCGGTGTGTGGGGAATCTAAATTAATACTTAGTTCACCAATATGGTGGCTCTTTAATTGTTTTTCTAGGTTTGAAATGTTTTATCCACTGTAATGGCACTCTATTATTATATTTTTGGTACCAGATTTATTTATAGTTTGTCTCACAGTATATGGTAACCGTGTCTTAGTGGTACTGCGAAGCTATTATTGTTGCATTTTTAAGTAGTCTTAAACTTTAAATCACAATATATGTACCGGATGTCTTTATGTATGGTAGCCTATATCTTTTTCATATTTGATTTGTTGCAAGTAGGTTAGCTATACCTGCTTAGAGCAGATAGTTGGTGACCATTTAAGTTTGTATATATAGAAGTTTACAACTTCAAATGTTTTTCTAATTTTCAATACTTTATTTCTTTTCAATTTTAATTTTCAATTTCAGTTATTTTATTTTTATATTTCAAAATATTTAAAAGTAAATTGTTCTCTATATTTTTCTTTTATTTTTATTCACAATATTTTATCAATTTTCAAAATATGTTACAAATTGTCTTTTTCAGTTATTTTCATAGTCTATATTCAATGCTCGCCATGTCCATTTATTTTAATCAACATAGTACCTAAACAGGTTACTATCATCGCATATTTAAGGGTACTAGGAGAGCACTGTTAAGTATTCAATCCAGTACCCCATGTACCTAGTGCGAGTTGAAATCTGTGCTGTGCAGATGGAAAAACAGCCAAACTATATAAAGGAGTTCCAACAAGAGCAAGTCCGGATAAAAGTTCTGCAACGAGAAATAAAGAGTTTCTACAGACGTAGAAAAAAATATAATGTAATGATAGCTATATAAGAGGAGTAAGAAATAAGAATTAAACAATAAATGGTTCAATGTAAGTGAATTACTACTCAATCGTCGCAACATTAACATTATAAATTATTCTTATCATATTCAAATCAATTCAAAACTCTAAAATAGTCAATCATTAAAGGTTAAAAATTGCAAAAATTCAAAATTTCAAACTATTAAATTAAATTTTATAAATAAGAAAAAATTCAACAAAAATAATACTTTATAGCTACCTGGTCCAATGTGCAGTGCCAGTTTAGTGGGTCTCATGACATCACACCGATAACTTTATACTGTCTTATCTTTGACTACCGGGTGAGCCCACAGCACCAAAGCGAACGCATAGATCAGACTTCTACCTTCGGAAACAAGAATCTTTCCAACTACTTTAGCTTCCACCTTAAAAGTAGTAGTGGAACGATAGCTACTGATGCCAATAAATTATACCATTAATATATATAATGCAAAGCTGATGAAGTAAGAAGTAAGTCATTACATACCACATAGAAAGGATCAAATTCACCAAGAAGTTGTCACAACTCCTGAATCACGGTTAAATCTTCACCATGCCGATACGACATCCATTACACTAACGCAGTCACTGTACTGTCATCCACAAGTCATAGTTTGAAAGATTTCAAAAATCAAATATCCATAATTAAATAATTCCTACGGGAAGACAAAATAAATACATGAAAATTCAATTAATCACACTCGATCTACAGTAGCATTCACATTCAATTTTCCGTCTCAAAAATGTAAAGAGTGATGGATGACTGACGAACAAAAAAAGACCAAGGGAAAGAGAATCTGAAAATGAAATCTAGAACTCGTTCGTCGTCAGAACTACCATCAGCTCCACATATAACACATATTATCTCTCCCTTCGATAACACTCTCGATACTAACAATTATACAAATACCCGAAAAATTTAAAAGTATATAGTGACAAAGAAAACCCTGAAAGCTATTCTGAAAAAGAAAAGGGCAGCTCACTCAACGGATAGTGAAGGCGTGTGTAAGAATAAATGGTGTCCAAGGTGATTGGTTTAGGATTAATTAGCGAGAGTGAGACAGGTTGTGTTATGGTCTCCATTGGGTTTATTTATTTGTTTATATGGATGGGGTTATGAAGAATTGCAGGTGGGGATGGCAGGAAATGATGTTAGGAAATGATGAGAATGGAGATGAGTGGAGGGTGCCCCGCGTATTGTACGCTGATAGTTGGACCATAAGAACTATTTGGTCTCTGTACGGCTACAGAATCTAAAGAGAGGGCTGTTCTCGTGATGAGGTGGCGCCATTGGAAGTAGAGAGACTTTTGGCAGGGTCCGCGGGTGTGTACAAAGGATGGGCTTGTAGAGCAGCATAGGTAATACAACGTTAAGAGACAAGAGAAAGAGCTAAGAGTCAATGGTTTAGTGAGTGAGACAGATCCATCGAGTGTGGACATGTTTATGTTAGATGTGGTGCACCAGCTCACGGAAACAAGTGGTCTGAGTTGTAACTATTCTAGGAGCTGATATCTGTTGGATGAGAAGGGAACGATGATGCAGAGTGTAGTAGGAAAGGTTATGAATGGCACGAAGTCTGGCTGGTGCACATTTAATTATCGTTGAGATTGGAATGTAAAGGCGGACCTTTGAGTTACCTGTGATGACAACTGTGAGCTGAAGAGAGGAAGGTATATACAATGAAGGTATTGTTGTTGTACCCTGAGTGTCGAATTGATGTGGCGTGACTGGTTAATTGTATAGTAGTGAGACTTGAGTACCTGTGATATAAGAAAGTTAGATCTCTAAACAGTTTCAAAATGTGTTTCAGTGATGGTACAATCATTACTTAGGGATGGTGCTATGGTTGAGTGACCAGAAAGTTGCTAAGTGATCGAAAGTATAATTTCTGTGATAATTCGGGGGGCAGACGTCTCATACGTAGATTAGGCGTGTAAGGGTAAGGAATCGGTGGTGTTGACTGTAGGGGTGCGGGGTGAGTCCGAAGAGGATGCGTGGGCAGCCGTGTCTCCGAGAGGTGAAGTGGTAGGGATGTAGATCGCAGGAGGCAGGAAAGGTAGGCTGGCCTACTCAGGCGAAGTAGCAGGTATGGGATGGCAGATAAACGATAATATGTACGGATGGTCTGCGCAGCTAGGATGGCACATTGAGAAGGGGCTCGGTGGGCGATTGTCGATGGAGGTAAGCAAAGGGGTTGTGAGTTCAAACGCTGTAACTCGACGTATGAGCGGACTGCAAAGCAAGCTGACTTATGGAAACTTGTACTTGACAGAATAATGGTAGAGTTGGTGTGGTGGTTGAGTTTCAAATGAAGCAATAAAAGGGGTAAAAGTACGAATTGAGAGAAGTATAAATTTGGATATCAAGTAATGTGCGCACTACCTAGAGGTATGGCTCTCTTGGCGTTACTCATCCGGGTTGATAAATAAGGACGTAATTGTGCGGAATGAAAGTAATGAAGTAAGGGTATGTTAAGGCGGTGTAATTGGGTGGAGTGCGCTGAGTCGTATGTTGTGGAACCTAGACGTACCATGGGAGCACCCTGAAATGTGGGAAGCCTATCTCGCATAAGATTTGGTAAGAAGACAAAGCTTTGGTATTTGAAGATCATGAATAGACGCATAGAATTGTGTTAGAAGATGATGCGAAATTTGTCAGACAGGTTTTGGGAAGTGAAGATGAGTATTCGCATAGTGCGACGCTATCTATGGGTGAGGGCTTATGAAGGGGATGGTGGGAGACGCGAAAAGTGGCGGGTGACAGGGTGCATGGCGGTGAGTTAAGAAAACTATGAACATAATACGAAGAGGCGAAGTGAGATGAGACGATTGATATGTAGCAGTGAAGTAGCACCGATAAGTGAATTCGTTAGACGAGGCCTGGGTGTGGGCGGGCGAACTCAGCAAATTGAGTCGGGAGCGGGGGTAAGGTAGGATTGGGTGTCAGCAGGGTGATCGATGGCCACCTGGGCCTTAAGAGTGAACCTTACTGGGTCGTTGACAGTCATATCTACACAATAGTGAAGTAAGGAGTCGCAATTCCGCTGTCCAATGAGCTTTAAGAGGAAGTGAGAGAACTTTTCTGGAACTGCGACGAAGTCTCAGAAAACTTAAATCCGAATTAACAATGGCTTCACAGTCACTAGTATACGCAGGTGCAGAGCGGGTAAGAGATTGGACTTCTGTGGGATCGTACACTTTACTCAAGGAAAGTTGTCGCATGTTGTCACACAGATCGGGAAACTGAATGTCGTGCCGCAGAAGTGTTCTTGTGTGGCGATACTCTCATAAAAGGAGAATCATGGAGAAACGATACAGGATAATATTGTATGAAACACGGTACCATAGTCTGCCTCTGTTCATGTTTACACGATCTCAGGATATATAAGGGCTCGTATTAGGCACCTGATATTCCGCGCGAGCATGTCTGGCAACCGATAGATGGTAGATAAAGAAAGAGAGAGTAGCAAAGAAAAGCTAGGAAACGATGTTAAGCGGTCCAGTAATGATTAACGACGTAAAATCTACATGAGGTAAGCAAAGATACGGTAGAAGTTTTCGTCAGAAAATTGGCAGTAAGATTAGTCGTATGTACTATAATGGCAGTAAACCCAGCTCGAGCTATAGAGAACCTCAAATGATGCTGCAGACTATGATCTATACATTAAGAGATGCCTCTCAGCTAAAAAAGAATTTATGATATAGCTCGTTTTGCTCCACACACAGTAACTAAACGTGCAGACAGAATCATCATCACATTCCGAGTGCCAATTTGCAGTGGTTTTTGTGGTCTGGAAAAGATCTATATTTGCCAAACACCCCGTGATCCTACACTATAGGTTGAGCTTGGCTTGATGGAGAATTTCGGAAGATATTCGACAGACTTGAGCCCCCACGCACTGGAGGATCGAAGACACTGTAACTCTTAATATATGATAGAATTGTCCTGCAACTATGTTAACACACATGTAAGCCAATGAGAATGCTACATGTCGCTGATATTGGACCCCCAGTAGTTTCAGCGGTAGTTTATCAAAAACTTGTGGGAACAGGATGTACAAAACAGGAGAGACAGTGTTCTGATTTTTAGAGAACTAGACGAGATTTGATTTTCACTGACAATAAATATGATTTTCATATTAGTAAAGCCGCTTAGATTCGTCAAACAGATGTTTCACACTATTTAAAGCTTTCAGTTTCTGATCACCATCTTGTTATTGTTAACCTTTTAATTTTAAAACCAATATATATAGTTTCTTCAGCAATGAAATTTCGCTGTGAAATTGATGCCAAAATTTGGCTGTCATGATTTTTTCATGGGATGTTATTTGCAATTTCAGTGTGTTTTTTTCCAGAGTGGCGGCAAGTAGCAGACTCATGTATATGGCGCTTCAAAATTATGGCATGTGACATTAATTGGAATATAGATACATTGGTGACTTGATTATAGAGCGTGGTTACGATACCGATTTACACGCAAGAATCGTTGATTATGTAGTCAATTAATGTACAACCTCAAGGTGTATTTTCCATCTTCATTCGATACTACACTATTATGTTTACCGCGTGTGATTCGGAGTTCTTAGGTGGAGAAAGGTTGTTATGGAAGTTTAATTCTGAGAGGAAATGTGGTTTCGTATACGATTAAAACTTAGTGGAATTGGGGTGTTTAAAGGTGGTTAATACTGTGGGTTAATAGGTTTGTAGGTGCATGTGGGTGTTGTTTTTCTTGATGTTTGGAGTTGCGTATGTTTAAATATAGTTTGTTTCTTTCAGGTATAGTTAGGGTAGGTTGACGGTTATATATTTATTTTTTATGTAGAATCCTCTGGGAATGTTGTTGGTTAGTTGCTTGTGTTTTTGGATTTAGGATGTCGATTATTTGTGGTGGAGCTGATTGGTTTTGAGTGTTGATGAGCGTTTTGGTGAATTGTTGAAATAGTGGGCGGGGGGGTGGTGTTGGATATGTTGTTTTTTATTTGTTAGATAAAAGACTCGATGAGAGGTTTATTTATCCGTCCGCGCCCCCGGTCTGAGAAAGAAGCTCGAGTGGGCTTTCATTATTCGACATTTGTTCAGCTAAAAATTTCTTGGTTGTCCGAAGTCAGCAACGCAAAGTTATTGAGTGTGATAGTCTTATTGTCGGTTCAGTTGATGATTTTGATAGTATTTATGGCTGAATGGGTGGTAGGGAGTTTAGGATTCATATGGTGCAATTTGTTCTGTGGTGAAAGACCAAGTGGGGAGTTTTTGGTAGGATGAGGAGTATTTCTGTATATCTGCATAAGGTGGCAGTGCCTCAGATAGTGTCTTGGAGGTGTTCAACTCGTTATGCGGTCCCATGTGGCTTATTCAATGTCCCTAGGTATTCTTGTCTTGATCTGATACTGTAAATTCTTATGCTTATATTGATTCTACATTACGAAAATCGCACACGAGATGACTAGACTTAGTCATAAGAAGTAGAGCATAGGTGGTGAGCAGGATCATAGTGCGAATACATAGAATATGCTCCGACTCAGAAGTATATCAGAATGTATACGAAAAGAGGGACTAATATGAATGGATGTGCTGTTGATTAGTAGGGTGGAAGTAGGATGATGGCTGATAGCCGATTGGTGTTAGGAGAATGAGGTCAGTATCACAGCGACCAGTTATGCAATAAGGGCATTGGTTGAAGTAAAAATTTTGAGTATGTAAGCTAATAATGTAGATGCAGATAATGGGAGTGATAGTGCATGCGGGGGGTTCCGCGTGTAATATGGATGGTTATGGCAAACAGGTTAGAGCCTGTGCTAAAGCGCATGCAGCGTACATAACATGTAGGAAATCTTAAGTACTATTACTTTTTCGTAAAAGCTATGAAGCAATAGGTCGTCTTGTAGGTGTATATTGAATGTACGCGTAATGACTATCATTCATATTACGGCTACTTGTTTCTATTAAAGATTGAGGGCTGCCCTAAGACTGGCGAGTACAGGGACTGCGAAGATGCCGGCATTGGATCTGGACTTGTTCGGACGTGCTGTGTACGAGGTAACACGCAGGAGAGGGAGGTTTGTGGTTAACCCGTTAGGGATGGTGTTGTGTGTACAAAGTGCAATAAATTATGAGTGCTGTAATAGACATGCTGAAGAAATATGAGGGCCACCACGGTTCTGTAGGGAAAGATTTATCTGTGAATTCATATAGATAGTAATTAACAGCATAAGTGCTGTTTAGTTTATCATTTATTAACAAGAGTTTAGGAGGTAACTTAATCTCATATATGGATACTAACCGGTAAACAAATAGAACCTGAACTCATAACGATCGAAGATCGACAAATAGCCTACTGGCAGATGCGAAAACGCTGTATATGACGCTCATGAAGAGAACTGGAAGACTATACGGCAATCAATAAGAGCTGAGGCCTAGCATTCGGTATTATACGTAAGACGCGTAGATTAGCCCGGTAAGCGGAGTGGATAAAGCTATTAATACCTATAGATGAAGATCACATGAGAAAAGGTCAATAGGCGTACCTAAACTATACACCGGGTGACATCTAATTGAAGAAGCGTCTGGGTTATATGCAATATCGCTAAACAATAGAATAGAGCGATGAGTAGAGATATAGAACGATAGGCTAGGGGTATACGCGAGCAGATAAGGCACTGAGTAGAGTAGCGTGAATCAAGTTGCTGAGCCTTAGGAGCGGATGATTTGTAAGACATTAAGTCATCCTCGTATTCATGAATACCGCGAGTTATTACAGAATCTACACGGAGCTCTTCAAAATCACTCACTACACAACCCACTTTCACGCACAGGTAGGATCCACTCGTAGAGTCAGAGCCTAGCCATGCACACTACAGATGGCATGGAATATACTACTCGCACAATTGAGTTCAGACTGAGCGCGGGGTTATATAACCTAGACTGAATACACTGAGTGGCACAACATACACAGGTAACACACTTTGTATGGGCCCACCTGTCGGATCAAAACCACACCAAGATAGCTATTTTTATAATAACTACGTACATTGTATCTTTGTGGTATAAAAATAAATATATATTTATTAATTATATATATACATTAGCATAGTGAGTGTTATTGGATAGGTATTAGTACGATTTATGCGCGATAGTATAATATGACTTAGTAATGTACTTCGAGTGAGGTGGTGGTCGTAGTATGAGAAGGTAAAATTCAGAGAAGTATTATAATGATGCATGCATTCAGAAAAATTTATCAATAAAACGAATGAGATAAGTATTATGTAGGAGAGGTATAGAGCTTTTTGGAGATAGGATAAGGTACTAGTCAAGCATGACGAAGAATTCAGGTGAATATGCAATGATGGACAGATAAGACAAAATATAAATGTCAAGCTAAACTCAACCTGTTTAAAGAACGGTTAATAAGTAATGCTAGATGTAATGTAAATATTGATATACGGCTAAGATATACTGTGAGTCTTAGAAGTAGCCGTGATATAGTTAATATTAATCACATGTGATAAGGCGGATTGGCTGCGTTAGGGTTGTGAGAAGAGTTGTATAAATTGAGGAAATGAAGACGCAATTAGAACAGTTTGTCGTGGTGTTGAAGAAAAGGCGTAACATGAGAGACAAAAGAGAGTAAAGAAAAAACAATTTTTTTTTTTTGGTGGGAGAAATAGGTTTGGTACATATTGAAGGAGGATTGAGTGTAGTCATGATATGGTTAAGTGGTATGTGTTAGTGTGGTTGGTAATCTGACCGGCTGGGAGACGCGAAGAAATAGTGGAGTATGAATCCTGTGAAAGGAATGCCACGAGAGAAGAAGGAATGTGAGTGTTGCGTCAGAGCGAGTATTAGAAAGGTGCATAACAGTATTGAACTGGCGTGTGGTTTTGTCAAGGGGTGTATGGTGTGGGCTTGAGTCCCATATGGGATGTAACCCACATTGACGAGATACCTACAGGGAGGTCCATTGCAGTCGTTGCGGTGATATGAAGCCTGCAGTGTAGTTGTATTTTGTTCTGATTGTAGAACTAAAGTATGTCTTAACTGGGGGTATAATGAGGGAGAGCGGTAAGATGAGGAAGGGTGGGGGGCTGTTCTGTTTATGACTTTTGGCAGCTCATGTTCTTCTGCCATACCATTATATAATAGTCTCTGGTTTGCTGGGAGTTGGCCTTTCACACCACCGGTTCCAGACTACAGTGCACAACTTGCACGCACTTAATCATACCGACTATCTTAATCTGGGAGTAAGTAGGAAGATAGGTCTAGTATATATATATGTATATAATTATTATAATATAGTATATATATTTATATAACTATGTATAATAATATTATATGATATATGATTAATTATATTATTAATATAAATATATATCTGTATTATGTATATTATATTATATATTATATAAAGTGATATTATGATAATACTATTTTAAGATCATAAGAAAGAGAGATTATTACATAATAATAATTGTAATATTTATAATTTATATAGTAATTTAATTGAGTTGATTAGAGAGGATAATAGATATTAGTAATATTATATATATATGTAATAGTTAAGATGACTACATTAAGTCATATATAATTATTTAATTATATATATAATATGTTATATATATAGTATAAAATAATAAGTTATATATATATATATAGTATATAATAGATAAGTAGTATAGTGTAAATTTAATATATAAAGGAGTGAATTGTTATTTAATTATATATATAATTATATAGTAATATATATAATATAATATATATATATTGATAGTGAGATTATATAAATCATTTTTTTGCAGTTTAAGTGTGATCATATGAATGAGTGGAAATTCAGACTGAAAGAATTCCGAATAAATAAAATAGATTAATAATAACTTATCAAAGATAGACTTATATATCAGAAATCTAAGGACCTTTTTGCTTTTAAGTGTGTTTTGATTGCATTTATTAATCAGTGTATTTGTCTAAAGACTTGTGATGGTATTGTGGCTATACTTGTGAAATATAGAGATAATATGATACAATGCCGTACATAATATTCAGTACAGTGAAAACATAAATTTTAGATTATTATTAATTATATTAAATATATTATAATATATAGTATATGAAATAATAATAGATAGATAAATATTATTAGTATTATATATGTATAGTATATAGGTATTTTATAATTAATATATTTATATAATTTATATATATATAAAATACTAAGAATTAATGTAGTAATAAGTATGTTAATATTTTGTATATAATATATATATATAAATGGGCAGTTTAGCATTGTGGGAAGTGGGAAGAGGATTCAATGTCTGAAGTTGAAGAATGAAGAAGAGTTATATGTAGAGGAGATTAGAGTTCAAAAATTCTGAAAGTTTCTCCTAGTTTTTTCGGTGCATATATGAATTTCATCAAGTATTAAGATGACGAATAAAGGACCAGTTAGATGTAAAGCTGAGGAAGTTGGCTCTTAGACGAAAGAGAAATTGTCGTTTTAAGAGAAATAATGGAAATGGCTTTTAAGGACAGGGAATTGGGATGATAAATTACAAATTAATAGATAGCAATGATGAGTCGATTATTAACGAGAAACTTACTAATCAGGCTGCAGAACGGACAATCGAGCAAGAGCTGTTATAAAGTCTGCTGATATACTGAGTAATGTATTGAAGATGAATGAAATTGACTATAGTAAATGATAAGGACAAGGGGGATGCAGCGATAGTGTCTGAATCACTATTCCAAATGTATTGCATTTTATTTTATTTATTAGTATAAGTGAAGTACCATCACCTTCTGGTTGCATAAAAGGTATGATGTAATAGTATTAATTATATATTATAATTATATATAATAGTATTAAACACCAATAATTTTTATCAGTTTATAAAGAAAATGCGTATGAATTTGAATGATTAGCTGCATACTACCCATATATTTGAATGTATTATATAATACTACACTTCAGTTATCATAATTATATAATCACTATCATTTTTTTGTTCTTTCTTATATATTATATAATGTTATTATTTATTCTGATAAATATAATGACTATAATATAGTCGTTAATTACTTAATTAACTTGGTTTGCTATTAGAAATATTAAGTATACGATATTGAAATATATTTATTCATAATGCAAACAAAATTATATGTATGAAGAAACAATATGTTGGGATTATTTAATGTTAGATATCTCATAAATTATTAATTCGTTATACCATATACACAGCTAGTGAAGTGAGGTTATTTGGTATATAATATTGATCTATGCGTATGCATAATTTACAAAGTTTACTTCATTATGAGTGTTATAGAGGGATTTTTTTTAATGTACTGTATTATTATTATATCTAGGTTTTGGACATTTTATGTGATTTATATTATTATTAAGTTCTCTCTATAGACTTCTTTACCTTACAGGCCCCCTATATTGATAATATGTACAGAAAATATACATTGGCCTAAGTCTTAATGATTGCAAATTAAAGTTAGATGAGTATTTGAATTGCCTTGTGATTATTTATTTATTTATTAAAGTTGATATATTTATCTATAAGTTGGCAATATCGAGTTCATTTATGGCGTTTGGAAGCATAG
>JABUQX010057991.1:0-12500 GCA_015478945.1 Trachelipus rathkii
ATAAAGGCAACGTTAGATTTGTAAAACAGGGTATATTTTGTGGCGGTAGAATGAAATTCTGCCAACAAACGAACGCACTTCTTTTATGATAACGGCGAGGAAATTAATTATTTCCTTACTTTTTTAGACTAAATGGCGCAAGCCCTTCTTCCGTCAAGTCAAAACCCAAATAACTTAACCTTTTTACACCAAATTCGCATTTTTTTTATTTAAACAAATTTTAAAATAATTTAATCTCTCAAATCTTGTTTAAGTACCGCACGTGGTCTGATAAAATTTTGGTCCCTATCAAATGTCATCTTAATCCACATGTACCCGGGATATGCCTTGAGTCATATAGTTAAAAATCTCGAATTTTTAAATCCCATCGGTAATTGCCTAAGAGAAAAAATTCCGATCATTGTACTTAATACTAAAATTTTGTGATCGGCTCTGCAAAGCAATCTTCAGCGCTCGTGAACTCCATTTAGTTAATATTTTTGTTCCATGTAAGGTCCCACTAAAAAATATCTTTTATATTCGGCATACGCAAATTAGCGTCATTTGTTTCGCTCTACGTTTTTGAATAAGTTTTTAAAAATACATTTCACGAATTCGTGACCCCTCCCCATTTTGTTTTCTAACACGCTGCTGGGAAAAACTCCATTGAGAATGGTGCTCATCTTTAACAACTTTCGCTTTTACTAAATTAATAGCTTCCTTTCCTTTGTTTGTTCGAATAGATTTATGAGGAATAACGACGAGGTTAAGTTTTATTGGAACTGCCGCTTTATATTAGTTTTATACGGAAAAAGTGGAAGCCTATTCTTTAAAGACAGCAGTGTGGAATGGCGAGTTTCTCCCTTTCCCCCCCGCGAGAGCACAAGGTATTCCCTCCCATCTTTCTATTCTTAAGTTTCGACTCAGCGTCCTCCCCTCCCCCAAATTCTTTGAACAGGTCGTCCCAAGCTCTAAGTTGCTTCTCACGCATATTCAAATTTTCCGGCAAATAAGCATTTACAAATAAATGTTTAAATTCAAATACCAGATTATTAACCTACAGGTATATCACTAAAAAGTTACTGAAACTACAAGGGAGAAAACTGAGAAGAGAGAGTGAATGAAAGCAATTATCTCTGACAAATCGTGTTATTACATAAATTTATACCTTCTTTGCTCTGAGTATCCGTTAACATATCTGTCTCAAAATTAATATTGAAAGCAAATTTTTTCAAAAATGGCATTCCAAGAATACAAATAGGTAATCTGGTTGTTAAAAATTCTACATCATAAGTTCTCTTTAAACCAAAATCAATTGTAACAATTTCGCGAGAGTATATGTCAATTACGGTATCATTGGCTGCTTTAATTTGACCAATAATCGATACATTCTTGTCTCCATCCATAGGGAGTAAATTGATCTCACTACCTGAGTCGATAATAAAGACTCTCTTTGATATTTTATCAACAATAGTATAAAGTTTATAATTTCTTACATTATTTAATACAGACAAATTATTTATGACCGGACTTTCTCCAGTCGGAGCATCCGTAATTAATATATTTTGTGAGCCGCTAGAAGCCAGCGTGGGTATCGTATGGGTTACATCGATACTCTCATCAATAGTCGGGATACTCAGAGCTTCATTGGAAGGAGGATGACCTCCTTGTACAGGCCGGTGAGCCCTTCGCTCGTTACTCTTAAAATTACTCAAAGCTACAGTATTATTATTATTATTAATATACCCATTAGAATACCAAACATACCTATTATTATTCAATATTTATAATCTGATTACCATTACAAATTAGACGCATGCAAATTATTTACTACTGCCACATCCCCATAATTAAAAATACGATCATTTTCATTTAAAATATTCACCTCCCCCCTAACTCCTGTGCGAGGGGGGTTCTGATGCGTTTCCCTGCCTCCTTTGGGGGTTTGACTCATGTGCTTGCTGACTCTCTCTATTTGGCGGGAATACCAATGAATACATAGGACAGAATTCCGAGTGGCAGGTGTAACTTCGATGTAGGAATCTGGAGTGTGGTTTACATAACTCGCCTAGTAACTCAGCATTTACAGTGTTACCTTGTTTACGTTCTCTAGGAGCATTTCTTCTATTTTGAAATGATGGTTGTTCTTCTGATCGATTCGGTTTGGCAGCAGCCTCACTCAGCTGGCCTGCGACCTTGGTGAGAGACTTGAGAAGTCCTTTCATCTCCCGAAAGAACTCTTTATTTACTTTCGCCTCTTCGGAACTTGGGGAATTGTTGTTGTTGTTTGTATTTCGACTCTCTCCATATGAGCCTCTCTCTTGGGTCGGGAACTGTTCTCCTTGTAAATGATTTACCGCCCCCCAATATTCCCTCCCTCTTCTTTCATGGGGGGTTTCGTAGTCATTCCTATAAAAGTTTTTATATAAGTTATCTGCTACTTTTGTAATTTTTTCAAGACTACTATCGTCTGCCAGAGTCATTAAACTTTCTTGTATGCGAGATGGAAGCTCATTAATAAACAATTCATGAACAAAAGGAGCACTGTTTTCAGCAAGCAGATCAAATCCTATTCTTCCCATAACCTCACGAACTCTTGCCAAGTAGACTGAGGGAAGTTCTTCTTTTTTCTTTCCTTTTTGAAAATCTCACTGATTTGACTTCTCAGGTTGGGAGCGTAAGCTTCCTCTATCGACGCAATTAACTTTTGAAAGCAGTCTCCACCCAAGGGAAATTTGATTGTCGCTACGATATCATGGGGAAGGACGGAGGCTAATATTCTTACGCGCTCTTTTGGATCATCTACTCCATTGAGTTTGAATACGGTTATAGTCGTGTGTAACCAGTTCATCATATTACGCACATCTAACTTTGGGATGGCACCAATAGGCAGACTGGTCTTTGGAGTCTCCCTCAAGGAGGGAGAGATTGTGGGGGTAACAGATCTTGCTCGTAATGGGGTATGCAGGTCCTGACTTCCCTCCCCATCCGAGTTCGAATTTTCTTCTCTCCGAATTGGAGATTTGGGGGAAGAGGGGGAGACGTTCGAAGTTTTTGCAGATGCTTTTGATGTAGTACTTGACTTTCCCCTACCCCTCCCGGTCTTAAATCGGGGAGATCTTTTTTTATGGCTGGGCATCTTAAAGTCCCTTCTGCCCGTTTCTTTACTTTTTTTTTTCTTTTCTTTTTCTTTTTTTTTTTTTTTTGCCGGTGATATTATTTGAAAATGGAGCTCTTTTTCACAAGAATAGCGACTTTTAAAATAACGGGATTCTTCACGCTATTCCTTATGTAATAAAGTTTATGAGAGCTATTGACCAAACGCACTAAGACTTTATTTTGTTAATTCTTTTTTTTTTCTTCACAGTATATGGGTCACTTCACTTAGCACTATATTTGTTTTTTGGCACTTTCACTTTCAATATCACCACTTTTTTTTTTTGTTATGCGCCCCCTAGATCAGAAAGGGGGGTTTTTGTCACTGTCCTGGGGTCCACCAAAACTATGTACAAAGACTGATCTCTATAATGTTTAATTGGCCCTATTTAAGAGATCACCTTGATATAGCAAATAATAAAATAGTTTTGGAATATTTTTTGGAATATTTTTATTTATTTCTTTATTAATTATGTCTAATGACTATTTTACATGAACACACACATTAAGATATTTCACTGTTCAAAATTTAATTGCTTTTTAAATACTTTAAATCTGATTACCATTACAGTATCAATTTTAGGACCGAGAGAGTGTCAAGATGTTGGCTCTCCGATCTATATTTCCTAACTGACTCTATCCCATTGGCCCAGGCGTTTCGGGACCGAGTCACCTCGGTGACCTTGATACTATACAAAAATAAAGAAAGAAACAATTATTTAGGCTTTTACAACAGGATTTATACAAGGTTGCCCTGACATATAACCTGTTAGTTATCACCTTACAAGAAATATGACATACTACAATACAATGTATTCTTATATTTTATTATATATATATATATATATAATATATATATATATATATATATATATATATATATATATATATATATATATATATATATATATATACAGTGATGCCAGGCAGATGGTAATTTTTTTCGGCGATGCGCATGTTTTATTTTAATATCCGCGGGTGCATATATATATATATATATTTATATATATTAATATATATATTATTATAATATATATATATATATATATATATATATGCTATATATATATATTATATAATATATATATATTTTAAATATATATAATATATATATATATTATTATATTTCGAGTTTTAACCACAAACTATTTAAGGTAATTGGGTTACAAGTGTGCGGACACGGCACCCACTTAAATGCAGCAACCAACCTCTTTCTCCAACCTCCGCCTTAATGAAGATTTTACAATTTATTATATACTTTTTGCACTAGTATTGAAATTCAAGTATAGGAAGGTTGTGCTTCAGAAACATCAATTTTTCTGCCTGTAGAGTCTGTTTCTCTTTTCATCATATTTTAGCCAGCTTGCTAAAATAATCCTCCTCACTTGGAACACTAGTTGGGGGACAGGCCAAGTATTTCCTTGCAAGTTTACTCAAGCTTGGGAAAACATTTTGCTTAACTTTCCACCAGCTGATAGGATCATCACTTGTATCTAGTCGTTTTCCTTGGTGTTGGTATTCAATCATTTCCACTACATCTTTTGGTAATGCTTGTGTTTCTTCATCACTACTGGACTGTAGAAATTCTTCCAGTGAATCTGTTATTGATTTATTTGTATAGGGTGATGGTTCTGTAGATTTCGTTTTATCCCTTTAAATCGGTGGCGAATTAATAAACTGTTCATATTGAAGTTTTTCAGCTGCAACACAAAGTGACGATTTAACTTGTTCTAATATTGTGTTACAAAAAAAACTTGCCTTTATAGCGGGGATCTAGGTAAGTTGCAATAGTATGAATATCATTAATTTCCACAGAACCAAAGCGTTTATCTAGCCCTAATTTAATTACTTCTTTCATTCTTTTTAAACCGTCATCATTTTCATTTGGAGATGATTGAAAATGCTTCTTTAGCGTTGAGATTAATGGTATTACATCGGAGACAAGTTGTAGAGGAGCAGATTTTTTTTGTAATTTCTTCAAATGGTTTCAATAGTTTAATGCAGTGTGATATTATGTCACTTTCCACATTAGTAAGAATGTAAACTTTGGAATACGAACTGGCGTACAAAGCAAGAGGTTTTTTGAGCAATACCATTTTTTCCATCATATGAAGTGCACCATTCCAGCGAGTTGGAACTTCTTTGCTAACAGTAAGATATGGAATATCAAGCCGTTTTCTAATTGCCTTCAACTCACTTTCATTTTCATTTTCAGATTAATTTTAAATATTTTTATTTTACAATTCCTTATAAAATCTCGACAATAAAGATCCGCGCAACATCCGCAGGACAAAGCTCGGATGCAGATGCGGATCTTTAATTTTCTCGACCATCTAATTTACTAAGGCATTAGTATAATATATGTATACGAATATATATATAATAAATATATATATAATATATTATATATATATATATATATATATATATATATATATATATATATATATATATATATATATATATAATATATATATTATATATATATATAATATATATATGTATGGTGCTGTTCCTTTTCTCTTGACTTAAAATTTATGTCCTTAAATAATGTTGGTGAAATAAGAAAAGAAAAGAGAAGAAAAGAAAAGGAGCTTCCCTCTCATTATTATTTTTTTAAATGCTTTTTTTTCAGTTTTTTGTTAATGGTTATCGTCAGAAGTTGATTGTTGCTTATAATTTAATGTTTTGTTTTACTTTTTTATATTTTAATATTTTTGTTTTTATTTTAAGTTTTTTTGGTATGTTATAATTGAAACGGTAGGTTTAGGTTAGGTTAGGTTAAGTGTAGCTTAATGAAGGGTGTGGAAATCTATTTATTGCAATGCTTAATGACATTTCAAAATTTCAAGATTATATATATATAATCTATATATATAATATATATATATCATATATATAATATATATATATATATAGTATAATAATATATATATTATATATTAATATATATAATATATATCATATACTATATATATATTTATTATATATGTAATAATATATATATAATAGTAGGGTATGAGCTTGTTATGGCTTGTACGACTTCCGTCAGTTTTTGATATTTTTTTTTTTGTTTTTTTTTCATATATTGCTGAGTAGTATGTTATCTATAACAATCAATTTAAGTGGCGACGGACATGATTCAAAAATATATAATACCTGTTACGTTTTACTTTTTTTTTGTTTCATTTTTTTTATTTTTTTTTTACTAAAAGGAATACCCAAGGGTAACCGCAGAATGGCAGGATCGGGTCTGCTCGGCCTGTTCCGGGGATACGAACCGGGGTAGGACTTATTTCCCCCTCCGGGAAGGGTCTCCGGACCCGCGCTCGTTTTGGTATTTGGGTGTCGCGGGGTTCCTCCGCCCTCCCTACGGGGTATGGAAAACGTCCCCCCTCTGTCCCCCGTCGGCTCGAGCCCCAGTAATATTTTTTTATTTTTTTTTATTTTTTTGTTTTACATTTTGTGTAATAAGTTTTATATGCTGATTCCATATATGTAATTGTTTTTCTGTAAAGTGTCATACTTTTCAAGATATTTCAATATTATGAATTTTTTTTTTTACATTTTGTAATAAATGCTTTATATGCTGATTCCAAATATGTAATTGTGTTTTTCGGTAAGTATCGTACATTTCGAGATATTTTATTTTTGAAATTTTTTCTTATATAATGTGATTTTTAAAAAATTATTTAAAAATTAAGAACCTTTGAATCATGTCCGTCACACATATAAATTCATTATTAGTACCATATACTAGCAATATGTTAAAAAAAACAAAAAAATCAAACTGACGAGTCGTAAAACATAACAGGGCCTATATATATATGATATATATTTATATATATATATTATATTATATAATATATTATACTATATTATATTATATTTTTTGTATGTAGTTATGATTATAATATAATATATATTATATATATATATTATATTATATAATATTATATATTATAATTATATATTATAGTATATTATTTGTTTTATTATTATTTGGTGATGTTAAGTGTTAGTTTTGTGTGTAATGATGGTTGGTGGGTAATGTATGTGATGCTACTTACTATGTTGGCAGAATAGGCTTATATTAAGGAGGATGCGGGTATAGCATATATATTAAGAGGAAAATTATTTTATTATGGAAAGTATTAATTAAATTCTATTTTTTCAAAAGCAAGATATAGGATAACAAAGGTATAAATCTTTCGCTGTATGAAAATTTTTCTTTCAGTCAAGTAAAGAGTGACAAGGTCATATTATATTATTATATATATATAGTAGGTAGACATAAATGTAATTATATGATATATTATATTATTTTTATATTTTAGTGTTGGTTATTTATTTAGTTAATGTTTGTGTGTATTTTATTATTTATACGTTATTTGTATGATATTAGTGGGCGTGCTCGTGGTCTAGTATTATTCTTGAGTAGTGTTTGCAAACAATATATAGTATATATAATATAATATATATATATAAAGGTTATATATTATTATATAGTATTTTTATGTTTATTTGGGTTGTATTTATTAGTGAGTTTTATTTGGTTGAGGTATTAGGTATAGGTGTTTGATTATGTATATATATATAAGTATATGTATTGTTATTTTTTAGGTATAGTGTTATTTTGTATTGATTATTTGTTTTTGTTTTTGTTGTTATTTTATATTTATATATGTTTATATGTTGGGTTGTATATATATATATATAGTATATATATATATATGAATATTAATATACTATATTATATATATTTAGGTGGGTTTGTTAGTGTAGTGTGAGATTGTTGAGTATGTTGTATTTATGTTGTTACTCATCACCTTATAGTGGATGTAGTGGTTTGATGCGGGGTATGTTTGTGTCATTTATTATGTTATGGTGGAGGGTGAGTAAGTAGGTGTATGTTAGTATGTATTTAGTGTGGTTGATGCTGTGTCGTATGTACGGTTATTTATATTTTATGTTCTGTTGTTGTATTGTTAGTATGTTGAGTGTGTTGTTTTGTTATGTTGACAAGTAAATACCCGTTTTTAGTTGAGGTGTATTGGTGTTTTTAGTAGGTTGTTGGTGGTGTTGTTATGTATGGTTAGTGTAGTGTGTTGTTTGTTGGGGTTTGGCTTTGGGTAGTGGATGGTTTATAGTTTTATGGTTTATTTGTTATTTTTATATGTTATGTAGTGGTGGTATTTATGTAATGTGAATTATATGGATTGGTGGTTGTGTGTATTGTTGATTATTATTGTTATTTATTTAGCTGAAGGTTGTGATGTTGTTATGGTTATATATATATATTAGGTATGGATTTTGTGTGGTTTGTGGAGGTGTTGTGTATGTGGGTAGTTTGTATGTGAGTAGGGTGGTGTGTGTTGTTATTGTTGTATGTTATGTAGTGGTGTTTAGTGCATGGTATTATATTTGTGTTTGTGGGTGATATGGTATTTGATAATTTATAGTTATGTTATGTTGGAGTGTTATTGTTTTGTGGTTTGTAGTAGTATGGTATTTGAGGTATTTTATTTGTGTATATTGTTATATTTAGTGGGTAGTGTTGTTGTTATGGTGTTATGTGAGGTGATGAGGTGGTGGATAGTTGTTATGGTTGAGTGGTTTTGTTAATTAGTAGTGTTATATGATGTGTATTATGTATTTGGTTAGGTGTGAGTGTTAGGGTTATAGTGTGATTTGATTGGGTTGTGTGGGTGTATGGTGTTGGTTGGTGTGTGTGTTATGGTTGTTTGAGGTATAAGTGTGGTTATGATTTATGTGTTTTGTTTTAATGGGTATTTATGTATATATTTTGATTTTAGGTGGTTTATTGGGGGGTTTCTGTATTGTTGTAGTATGAGTGTAGGTATTTGAGGTGTAGGGTATGGTTGTTGAGGTGGTATGGTGTTGTTAGTTATGGTTATGTTAGTTATTGTGAGGTTATTGTAGGGTTCTGTTGGTGTGTTATTTTGATTGAGTTGATGTATTGGTTGGTTGGTTGTTGATTTATGGGTTTTGGATGTTTGTTTATGTGGTTGGTTTGTGGTGTAGATGTTTGTTGTGGTGTTTGGGTTATTGATTGTGATGTTGTAGGTTTTAGGTATTGTGTATGTGTGGGGATTTAGGTTTGTATATAGTGTGTGTATGTTATGTGGGGTTTTGGTTGTATGTTTATTTTATGGTTATGTGAGTGTATTTGGATTGTGAGTTTTTATTGGTTAGAGGTATATGGGTTAGGTGAGTATATATATTGTTTTAGTAGATGTGTATTGATGGTATATAAGTATAGGGTTTGTTATATGTGTGTATTGAGTGGGTGAGGTATTTAGGGGCATATATTATGGTTGTTGGTGTTGGGTAGTGAGTTAGTGTTATGTATGTTTAGGTTTGTTAGTTTTTTGTGTAGTTGTTATGTGGTTTGTAGGGTGGTTATTTGTTTTTTGTTTTTGTGGTGGTGTTTTTATTGGTTTGTATTAGTTAGGTATTTATTGGTGTGGTTAGGGTTTTAGTTATGGAGGTATATTATTAGCTGTCGGGGTTTGTAGTAGTGTGGAGGGGGGGTATAGTGTAGTGGTATATATATTATTTATGTGGTTGATTTATTTGTGAATTATTATTAGGTATAGTAGTAGTAGTATTGTGGTTGGGTGTATATTATATATATATGATTATAGGCTGAGGTATATATTATTTATATATATATTATATATATATATATATAGATATATGTGAGTTGTGTTATATATATATATATATATATATATCATATATTGAAATTTTATATTTATATATATATTATATAATATATATATAGTGATATATATATATAGTATATATATTTATAGTATATATTATGTATATATATATATATATATATATATATATAAATATATATATATATATATATATATATAATAGTAGGGTACAATATAGTATAGTATATAGTGATGGTTGGGTATAGTATATAGTATTATAATATTAGTATCAAGGAAATTTTATGAGTAGAGTAGGGGGTGATAATAGTTAGGGTATATATATATAGTTATATAATGATAGTAGTATGATAGTGTGAATATATATATATATATATATATATGAGGAGGTATAAATTTTCAATGTGTATATATATATAAATATATAGTATATATTATATAAATATATATTTATATATATATATAATATAGTATATATATATATATTTATATATATATATATATATATATATATACTATAATATATATATATAATATATATTATATTATATATAGTAATTATATATAATATATCATATATATGAGTAGGGGTTGACAATATATCGTATAGGGTATATATATATATATAATATATAATATATATATATATAAGTGGTGTATGGTTAGAGTGAGGTATTATATATATATAATTATATATATATATTATAGTTATATATATAATATATATAATATATATACCTGACGGATATATATATTGAATTACATATATATATATATATATATATATAATATATTTATATTATTATATTAATATATTATTATAAAATATAGTGGGTATATATATATATATATATATATTATATATATTATATTATTTATATATATATAAAATATATTGTAATATATCTATATATATATATCTATATTATATATATGTTATATATATATATATTATATATTATATTATATATATATATATATATATTAATATATATATATATATATATATATATATATATATATGTATATATATTTATATATATATTATATATATATATATATATAATATATATATATATATATATTATATATATATATATATATATTATAATTATAATATATTATATATACTTATAGTATATATATATTAACAAAATCGTAATATAATGAATGTTTTTCATATATGAATCACTACTTTATTCCACATATTCAACATTTTAATTCAATATGTATTACAAACACTCCGAAAAAGAATTTAGTAATTTTAATGAACTTAAATCGAATACGATTACCAAATCCCAGTATTATTAACAGCTCAATTTTATTAAAAAACACACAAAATCAGTAATAAATTAATATAAATAAATAAATATGAAAATCGATTATACTAACTAAACTGCACAACAAAATCACTTCCATATTAAACTGCTGGTCTTGCAGAGGCTGCTACAAAGTTGGCCGAGGAAAGTCTGTGATCAGCGGGTTTTTTCAGACTGGTTTTGAGTCAATAATTTTTAAATGAAATTACGAATTAAATAATGAGGATAGGTTTATAAAAGTTAAATAAAATTAATTAATTAGGTTAATTATTATATATATTTATTAATATATTATTTTATTTCTTGCTAATGCAAATTAAATTGGGGATTATTTAAAAAAAAAAGACTGCTACTGACTCGTCAGGCACATCCAAAGTTGCCTAGCCTTAGAGAATAAGGAACTATTTTTTTGACACCGAGAAGTAACAATTCCCACCGATCCCTACTATTAAAAAAGGAATCGAGTAGAAATTGATACTGGCATCTTAAAGCTAGCCTTCGAACAAATCATTACACACACACATATATATATATATAGTATATATATATATATATATATATAATATATATTATATATATATATATATATATATATATATATATACTATATATATGTTGACTTTTTAATATTTTTGGGCTCACTAAGGCAAGTAGGCGTTGCCTACTCTTCCCCCCCAAAAGCTGCCACTGATATATATTGTTTTTTATATCTATATATATATATATATATATATATTAATTATTGTATTATTATATTTAATATATATATATAGTTATATATATATAATAATTATATATATTATATATATATATATATTATATATAGGACCTTCATGGGTTATACAGAACTAAAATAAATAGTCTGAAAAAGTTTCCACTGATTTATTAATCAACAAAGTATACAACAAATATTTTTTTAAAGAAAATAAAAAAAAAACACAATTTGTTGGTTTAGACTTTAGAGCTTCACTTTCATTATATATATAGTATAATAATATTTTATTATATATATTATATATATAATACTATATATATATATATATAGCTATAATTATAATATAAATATATATATATCATATATATATATATATTTTTATTATATATTATATATTAATATATATATATATTATATATATGGTCAGCCTCTAGAAGAGCACAATCCATATCTCAAAAAACTACAACCAAGGTCTATCCGAGGAAAGGAATACATTGCTCTAAGCTGGTCAAATTTTTAGTGCGGAAACTGCAATATTAAAACAAATATTAAAAAATAAAAAAGATAACAATTACTATCTTCAAAAGACTATCAATAGCTACAGCGTAAAAAGAAATACATTTT
>JABUQX010057991.1:22500-35283 GCA_015478945.1 Trachelipus rathkii
GATCGCGTAAGCCGCTACGCCCGCCGTTTATCTAGCCCTTTGCGGCCTTTCCAACCCGAGTTGAGAGTCTAAGCTAGCTCTACCGAAGAGTTTAGATCGAGCAGCTGATGACGTAATCTTCAGCGCAGCCGAACAGATTACTCTGCGGCGCCTGCGAGCGCGCTTCGCGGTGCAGCATACACATTACACATTATTCATTATTATTACGTCGAGATTCGACTTTCCGAAGCGAAAATCGAATCTGAGGGTCAGAAAAACCGCCATTCCCTGGTAAGGGAATCTGTCTTGTCTTACGCACTTCGCCTTCGAGATTCCACACCAGTGGCCGCGTCTCGGCCATGTTTCCGACGCTCGCTACGTGACGAGCCAGCCGCCTTCCTGACTCCGAACTTATCGGCTATCGTTGCCTCAAAATTTGGAGGCGTGGTTAGATGATGATTAACCTTCAGTGTATACGCCAAATTACGCCTGCTACCCATGGCGTCACCCCCGAACGAGCCATCGAGGGACCCGTAGCGCGCGGATATGTTAAAACCATTACAAATTGAGCGCTAGAAAGATCTGAAAGATTTGTGTGAGCCGTGACTTCAGAAGTGTTGCGAGTTTCTAGAAAGACTTGGGATAGGAATTCAAGGAGTTTTGGCTCCGGCTCCGGTCTTGGAGCCACTGCGGTGCTTAGTTATAAGCAGTCGATAACAACAATGTTCGCGTGTCCTTGTACTATATGTTCTATATCGATTCTGCTAGGCATTTCGAAACATAATGGGTTTCAGAACCATTAGAAAATAAATAAATATAAATAAATAAAATTAAATAAACTAAATTTCTTTATTTCTTTTCTATGCGTTTATTAACTTACAATTACCGCTCTCTCTTTACATCACCCGTTTCAAAGCAAAGTGTAAATCAGTAAATCAAACAACCATCCACCTAACCAGCATCACCATACCCTCCCATCCTGCACCTATCCTGATGTATCTGATGCAGATGTCTATGATCAGTAATGGCGCTATCTGATCCTGTTAAGTACAAAAGTTTTTACTAAAATTTTCGTTTTTACACTACCCTAAAGCAGCTAAATCACTAAAATCAAGCCATCCATCCTACCTTCCTGTCACCCTCCCGTCCAGTTGTGATGGATCTATTGATCGATTGATTAAGGTCATATTTTTTACTGAACAATTGTAACGTTCTGTACATTACCCTTTAAAGCACGTAAATGGCACTAAATCAAAACCACTATCCAACCATACAAACATCATCCTGACAGTTGTGCATCATATTGATCTGATTTGATCTAATTGATCTATTGATCTATTGATTAAGGTCAAATTTTTACCAAAATTGTCATGTTTTACATAACCAAACAGTAAATCAGAAATCAAACCACTCCATCCACCCCTCCTCAGCTGACCCAGTTGTGTATCTATTGATTCTATCTGATCTATTGAATCCCTATATTGAATTAAGGTCAACATTTTTTACTAAATGTTCATGCTTTACGTTGTTACATACCCTAAATCAGATAAATATCAGTAATATTCAAGCCATACCAAAAATTTTATTTTCGACCCATGGTTGTTCTATTTGATCTAATTGATCTATTGATCTATTGATGCTATTGATCTATTGACTATTGATTTAAGTCATAATATTTTTATCAAAATTGTAACGTTTTACATACACCTAAAGCAGTTTAAATCACTAAATCAAACCACTAGCCAACCTCCCTCCTGACCATCTGCTCACCCCAGGATCTATTGATCTATGATTCTAAGTGCACCAGCTTTCGAAGTGTCATTTTGGATATAACAGCATTAAGCTGACTAAAATCAAGTTTGCTTTCATACCCAAAGATCACAGCCCAATATTATGCTGAGCGTACACAAAGTCGTTTCCACATCCAGATAAAGCTAACATGGACGCAAACTATGGACACTTATGAAAAATAGATGTACAAAGACGCAACCGCGTTATCACTACCTTAAAAACACGAAATTAACACTCGTTAACAACTAAACATAAAGTTCCACAACTTTAAACATCAGAACAAGTAACTAACAAACAACCAAAAAACGTAGCTTATTCACACTTTGTCCAAACATATGGCTCTAACATAACGATTGTGTAATTTACACTATTATACCATGTATATAATTAACCTAAAAATTTGATCACCAAACATGCTGCGTTAATATCCCATTACTGACTCAACGGAATATACTCTATCACATAATAAACGCTGTGGTTTCCACCATCCAATAAAGCTAACCCCATGATGTAACATGAACTTAAGAAAATAATGTACAACGACAAACCTTTCACACCTTAAACACGAATAAACTGTTAACAGAACATAAATTCCACACTTAAACACCCAGTTAAAGTAGAACTAACAGGCGTATGCAAAACGTTAACCTTAATCTTACTTTTTCAAGCATATCTCTGAACATAAAAACGATGTTAATTTACACTAAGCATCCCACTAATAGTTTTAGCCAAGAAAATGTATCATAACCTTCGCACTATCATCCCGATTATCATACTTGCAATCAAACAAATATCATCGCTAACATAAAACAATGTTTCTCCACATTAATAAAGCTAACTTAGCATTCATATGAACTAGAAAATAATGTTTACAACGACAACCTAACACATCTTAAGCAGCAATAAACTGTTAACATTAACAGACAGTTCCAGACTTAACAGCGGTAAAGTAAGTAACATTGTATCAACAAAACGTAACCTATTTATACCTTTTTTCAAACATATCTCTAACATATTAACGTTTAAATCTTACATTGACCATCGTCAGTAACCATTATATCTCCAAAAAATGTGTTCATAATACCATACCTAACCCTCCATAATTACCTAACGACGTAAAGACGAATAAAGTGATAAGTTTTAGGTGTCTTATCTCTTTTTAGAATACCCGCCATACCTTTCAGAAAATACCCAACTTCCGTAATCCATGAAAAAATGATTTTTTATGCTCTTAAACCAATCTTGCATACAACGTGATTGCAATACTTGATTATATTTGACCCTCTGCAGATTTATATAACTCAGCAATGTAGCATCTGTCATCCTTTAAAGAGATTTCAAATATAAAGTGACACTCTCGCGTTGGTAATAACGAAACTCCTCCGTTGCAAAGATTTCAAACACACAAGTCCGTCCTTAAGAAGAGCCCGCGGAGATGTCATCGTTATCAACATCGAGAAAAACTTCACCACTGAAGAAAAACAGTATCATAAATCGATCTCCCTTAAATGTTAATGAGATTCTTTCTATTCAAACCACATCAGAAAGAAAGTAACAGAATACAGACGTACGACACTGACCATTTATCAGTCTCACAGAAGTCTATATAATTCTCGTCTCGACAACCAACAAGCAACAAACCAATAACATGCTAGCAAAGATAATTCTTATGATTTACTAACCAACGAAATATATGACAGCGCCAACGTAACTCATTGGTTTTCCATTAATAAAGCTAACATATAGAATTACCAGAACTAAGAAAATGATTAATGCCCATCACACGACGAACTCCTAACCCAAAACTTAAGCGACGAAAATTAAAACTGTTAACCATAAACAAAGCTCCCTCAACCACTTAACACCTGTAAAGTATAAACATTGCATGCATACAAAACGTAACCTTATTCATACTTTTACCAAACATATATCTATTAAATATTAAAAACGTTAATTTTACATTGACACAAGTAATAATTTAACAAGAATTTATTAATAACCTTGTCATTAATTATACACTTATCAGCGCAGTCGAGCGAGAGTATGCAAACGTAACATCGCCATAAGTACTATGCAACCTCATATGAATAGAATGCTAACATAACATAGACATGAAGTAAGAATATGATCGTACCAAACGAACAACCTAACACCCCTTACGTACGGCGTAAACCACTAACATTATACAAACTTCTGCCAACATAACCAGCAGTAAAGTACCCCCTAACACATTGTGCAAAAACGTAACCTAGTCACACTTTCTTCAAGTGCATATCTCTAACTATTATCAATGCTAATTATATAACTATTCAACATCGTACATATTTAACAACTAAAGCTTTAGTCATAAATCCTGTCTAATCACATACTGACGAAAGAAGTTATAATGCGTTGCACCCAACGTAACCAGATGTTTTACATACCAACTCGCTAACAGATTCTAACAAAAATTCTCGATAACCCTTCGTCTACAATATTCATAATCGTCCCAGGCGAATAATAACTGCAAACACAGATTACATCAAAGTGTTAACACCAACTACATACAAAATAATAACAAAATTTTATTTCCGTATCTTCCAAAGATAACATAAAAAATAAGTTCTTTGAGTAAAATATCACAGTAAAACGTTATAATTTACTATACCCTAAAAGATAAATCAGTAAATCAGTAAAATCCAACCACCCAACCGTGCAGTCCCCTATCCGTCCCACCCACCTGTGATGCTATGAGCTATTCCGATTTCCAATTCATATTTCAAGTATTCGATTTTGGACAAACATAACATAAAAATATGTTCTTTATACTAGACTAACCTACGAATACTATGCTTAACCAACAAAGGTTTAGCACCAATAAAGCTAACAAATCATAAACCGCGACTAGGGAATCAATGTACAAATGCCAACCTACACAGTACCCTCGCGTATATGAATAATTCAGGCATAACATCCTGAAAAAATTCCCTACTGATCAAGTAAAGTCGCTAACAGGTCATACAATACTCGACTGGCTGTTTCCACTTTTCGAGCATATTAGCAAAAGGTCATGTAAAGCCGTATTATCTAACAAATCCCTTGAACAAAGTGACCAATCTTATCAATAGCATGCACCAATCTTGATACTCATGAATTGACACCTCATCCTCATCCCAACGTGTCACTCGTTTCGAAGTTATATAAGCATCATTTGACCTCATGAATAACAGCTAGACATTAGCCAAAATTCTGGTGCAAACCCTAACATTATCAACCAAACAACTTACCATCACTTAGGCTTCCACGTTCTCACACTCCACAATCATCGCTCGAGGTATAAACACAGTAATATCTTACCAAAAAACTCAGAAAAACTATGAAAAAATCAGTGTTATTTCCAGATTGTCATAGTAATATTTAACAATAACTTATCCTAACTACGAATGAACAGTTTTCATTAACCAAAGAGTATCTACAAGCCACACACATTACCTTCCGTAGAGAGGAGAAAACCAGAGGGGATGCTCCCCTTGACAAAGACAGCGCGTGGCCCCCTGGATCGTAGAATCCTGCGGAGGCGGATCACCCCGAAGGGGTGTAGCGGGCTTTACCCTCCGAAGGCACGGAGCGATAAAGCGACTCCTTCACGGCCCTTCGCGGCTGTTTGCGGGAGAGACTTTGCCCTTACCCCCTAGCATACTCCTCGCCTGTCCCCCTGTTCTATCACCTGACTTAATTAATACTATTGGTTATAATGATACATGTTGCTTTAAATATTACTGCTTGTCAATGTTAAAATTAACGCTTAATATGTTCAGAGATAGTTTGAGCGTAAAAGTAGGAATAGGTTCACGGTCTTGCGTATGCAATGTCAGTTACTTTACAGTGTTAAGTGTGAGCTTTGTTAATGTGATTACCTCCAGTTATCGTGCTTAAAGTTGCGCGTTAGTTCCGGTCGTTGCTGCATTATTTTCTTAGTTCTGGGAGTAATGCTATGTAGCTTTATTAAATGTGAAAAACACATGTTATCTGTTAGCAATATTCGGTGGGCGTTAGCATCTAAAGACATTATCATTTGTTACTATGGTATTGTCTGATTGGTTGTTGTTGCAAGTCTTCGAACGAGCAATTATATCAACCCTTTTGAACCACGGTCCCCTGATATGCGTTCATTCCGTACGTCGTTATTCTGTTTACTTTCTTCTGATTGGCGTGTGAAGCAAAGTAATCTCATACATTTAAAGGGATGTTTATTATACTGTTTTCTTCAGTTAAGCGTAGGTTTTTCCAGTGTTGCATACGATGACATCTTCGTCCGCCATCCTCTACGCTTCGTGTTCATATCTTCACGCCCCAGGAGTTTCGTTATCCCTAACGGACCAGCTCTGTTCTCATTTATATTTAAATCGTTAAGCGAAATGGGCTGCTACATTGCTAGTATATCCTGCCAGAGGGTCATATAATTATATAATAAGTTTATTGCATTATATGACCTTAAGATGCAACATGCATGTATCATTGCATGTTATAGAGTTGCTTATTTTCTGAAAGGATCTATGCCGTGGATAGTCTAAAAAGAGATTAAGCCTAAAAAAACTTTACTCTTATTCGTCTGTTACTCGTTAGGTACCTTCACTCCAATCACCATACCAGCATTTTTGATAAATGTTACTTTGTTAATGTAAAATTAACTCTAATATGTTAGAGATATGTTGAAAAAAGTGTGAATAAAATAGGTTACGTTTTGTATTGTAAAGTTAGTTACTTTACCGCTGTTAAGTGCTGAACTTGGTTAATGTTAACAGTTTATTTGTGTGTAAATTGTGTTAGGTTTGTCGTTGTACATTATTTTCTTAGTCATATGATGCTATGTTAGCTTGTATTAATGTGAAACACTTGTTAGTTAGCATATATTTGTTCTGATCACGATTTGTAATTGTCCTTTATAATTAAAATATTATAAATAAAAATCCTAAAAACAATGAAATAATAAAAAGTGGGGTATATCGCCTTGCTTCAAAGTAAAAGATTTACGTGGTTTTACACAGCATTGAGTAACTGCTTATCTGCAAGGTGTTAAGTGTGGACATTATTGTTAATGTTAACAGTTTATTCGTGATTAAGGTGTGAGGTTCTGTCTTTGTACATTATTTTCTTTAGTTCATGTTACATTCATGTTAGCTTTATTTTGATGTGGAAACACTATTCATGTTAAGAGTTCATATGTCGTGACATCAGTGATGATAATTATACCCACTGTTGTGATAAAATTTTAGTTAATTATTACCATGTTAATGTAAATTCCTAACATCGTTACATATGTTTCAAGCAGATATGTTTCTTGACAAGAGGTGTGAAATAAAACGCTACCGTTTGTTGGTTGTTATTTAGTTACTTTACTGCATGTTAACTGCTGGACTTGTTAATGTTAAGCAGTTTCCTATTCGTGCTGTCTAACGGTCTGTGATAGGTTTGTCCTTTTGTACTCATATTCTTTCATAGTTCATGGTCTGCGCCAGGTTAGACTTTACTGATTGTGAAACTTTGTTACGTCAGACTTATATGCTTCGCATCTTTGATAACAAGAACTTGCATTTTGATGATTATGTTTATCCAAAAATGACACTCGAAATTGTGACTTGAATCAATAGACAATAGCATCAATAGCATCACCAGTGGTCAGTGAGGGAGGTTGAGATAGTGCGTCCTTCTGAGTTAGTGATTTTACTGCTTTAGGGTATGTAACAACTTACAATTTTAAGTAAAAATTTGACTTAAATCGATAGATCAATAGATCATCAATAGCCATCAATAGATCAATAGATCAATAGGATGCAATAGATCAGATTGCGACAGGAGGGTCGTAATATTGTTCTTAGTTTGAAGCTGTGATTTACTGATTTTAACTGACTTTAGGGTGTATGTAAAAAGAGCATCTGAACAATTTTATAAGGTTAAAAAAATTTTGACCATTATCTAAATAGCTATATTCAAACAGATCGATCATAGAAATCAATAAGAAAATTCAGATAGCATCACATACATCCTGATGGTAAGATTTGGTGATAGCCAAGGTGGGTATGGTAGCAGTCTTGTAGGACATTTTACTGAGTTTACTGATTTAGTGTATAGAAAACATGAAATTTATGTTAAAAATTTGACCTTACATCAACTAGATCAATAGATCAAGTAGCTCCAATAGATCAAATGAGATCACAAACTGCTCAGGAGGGAGGTTTGGATAGTGGTTGCATTCTAGAATAGCAGTTTCTGCTTAGCGGTATGTAAAAACGTCCCTCACCGAATTTTAGTATAAAAATACTTAACTTAATTTCAATAATCAATTAGATCATAGACAATATAATTCCGAGCACAGGGATCTTTATTTTCACGTTCTCCCACCGCATATCCCAACACAGGCGGTGACTAAGTGGCTGAAGCTCCATGGAATCAGGTTGTTTTGAATTAAAGTTGAATTCTCTCTTCCAGCGCTAATCGTTAAAAACATCAATTTTTAAAGTAAAATTACTGCGAACCTTATCAAACTAGATCAATAAGACTTGCAATAACCTGCGCTCAGAAGGTGGGCATTGTGATGCTGGTTTTGGTCGGTGGGTTATGTTGACCTCTTACCTGAAAATTACTGCTTTAAGGGTATGCTAAACGTTATAATTTGTAAAAGTTATAAAACATAAAAAGAAGATAGAGCAAAATTTAATAGGCTTTCTCGTATTTATTCGTATTATATTTAAATTCAATTTTTTCCTTAATGGTGCCTGAAACCACCACTTATTTTGTCTCATAACAGATCCAATACATATATAGGATCACAACATTGTGCTTATACCGACTGTTTATCTACTAAGCCCGCAGTGGCTCCGTGCACCTATTCGGCTGCCCGGCAACTTCCTTGTTCCTTATACCACAGCTCATCCCCATCGTAGAAAATCTCAACTCTGCAATCCCCGCTCAACAAAAATCTTCAGCATCTTCTACGATCAATTAATTACTGTTTAAATGGCCTTGACTGACTTTCATAACCCGGTCCGTGACCACACAATCCTTCCTAACTCCGCTCCATAAGGTCCCCCCTTCGCAAAGGACCAATTAGGTCTTAATTTCTCATATAACACATCTTGCATTCCATCCACTCTAACCACCTCCCATTTTTTGCTATCTGCACTACGATCAAGTTTCCGAGTCCCCACGGAAGGCCATTGGGCTGGCCTCTTCAAACGTCGCGTCGTCGGAACTGATGCGAAGACGCGCACGGCGGAATCGAAGGCGGCACGATGACGTAAAAAACGATCCCTACAGGATACGTTTTCTGATATCAGATTCGCAGCATTTCTCGAGATCGAATTCTTCGACCTTAATAATAATTACAACTACATGTGTGGTATGCGGCACTGCACGCCGCCTCGCCGTCTCTCCTCGCCGCAGACGTAATCTCGGGCTCGCCCGAGCATTACTCTCCATCACCGGCTCTTGATCTCAACTCTTCGCTTGAGGACTAACTCAATCTCGGGGTTTGGAAAGCCAAAAGGCTGCCAACGCTGGGCATAGCGGCTACCGCCTCTCGGGGGTAGACCCCTCCTCTATATACATCCTACAGACTTGAAAATTACAAGGATTTTCAAGCTTAACCCATATATAGATTATTGTCCAAGTTTCAGACCTATAACTCTTATACTTTTGAAGACAAAAGCTGTAGGATACCAAACTGCTCGGTCACTACTTATATGATATATATAATATACATCTACTAATATATATATAACACTATTATTATAATAATCATAGTCTTAATACTAATACTTATATATATATATATATAATGTACTCACTTATATACCATATAACACTATACATATATATAATAATATCTATTTATGATATACCGCTGTGATACCAATTTCACGGAGATTACCTTCACCCTACTATTCTACACTATATCCTATGTTCACTACCGATAGTATCATATACTTTATTACTATATCCTAATATTATATACTATATATACTATACCTATATAATCCTTTAATACTATATACTGTAGTTAATATATATATATATACTCACTAATATATTATTAATAAATATTTAATACTATAATACATATATATACCGTATATACATATCTCATATATAAAATCATATATTACGGTAAATCACCACTCTAATAACACTCTTATCTACTATAGTACTTGATAGCTCTACTTAATATACTACGCTCTAAGATATACTACTTACTAACGATATACTAGAATATACTAATATACTCGAAACTACCTATTATATATATATATAACTATACTTACCAAACCCTTGTATATCTAAGCCTAACTATAATATCTATATATATATATATATACTAAGATATTATATATACCTACTTATATATCATAAACGTTGATATACTTCACTCCAGTCATGTATATATATATACAATAACTCAGCTATATATATCAGTCAGATATTATTACTACTATTCATTATATACTATATATATATACCTATATACTACTATACTATATATACTATATATAAAATACGCTACCTAATACATATATAGTACTATAGTTAATAAGATATATTATATTATATTATATATATATACTACTATATATATAAATACTATAATACTATATATAATATATATAGTACTAGTATAATACTATAATATATACATATAATTATAATATGCTGAGTACTCATATATCATATATATACTTATATATATATATATATATTACTACATATATATATACTATATTATATAATATAACTATATATAATATTACAATATATATATTATATATATATATAATTATATATATAGATATAATATACTACGATCTATATATATATATAAATACTATATATATACCTATATATAATATATATATTATAGTTATACTATAATATACGTTCTTTAATATAATATACACATGTATATACTACATAGAAAATAATTATAACGTTATCATTATACTACTACTAATATCAATCTATAGGTATATATATATATTATATATATTACACATTATATATATATACAGATATCTCACTTATTTCATACACGTCATGTATATGTACTAATATATACTATAACTTCCATATATACTATACTTTATATATATACGTATTAGTAATAATCTCACACCCTACATATACACTATTACTATATATACAAATATATATACTATTACTAGTACTCAGTACTAGTATTACTCAATACACTCTAGATACTAGTATACTACTATCCTTACCTATAATATAACTACTATATAACCTATATAATATATTTATATCCACTCTCCCTCTATCATAGTACGCGCCCGGTCCTACTTATACCGCATTATAGTGCTATATATAAAAATCGACAATCTTAGTTTTATACCTGCCAATAAATTTATTAATTAGCTAATTAGACTAGTATTATATATATTCACGACTATACTATTACGTTATTCCACTTATACTGATCGTAATATCATTTACATATATATTACTTACGCCCTCACACTATATAGCGTTTCTATACTACAACCGCTTCCGTTACGTACCATCACCATACCGCTAGCCTACGGATATATTTATACAACCTATGCCCTTCCCCTTTACTATATATATACGCCAACGTCCCTATTATATCATATTCCTAGCTATATACACCTATGACTATAATTATAGTATATATATATAGATACATATCACCTACATATATATATACTATATACTATTACATACTCATATAATATATATAATGACTATATATATACTATATGACTATAACTATACAGTATAATATATACATATACTATATCACTATACTTATGTAACTAATATTATACTGATTCGTAGACATACTATCCACTAACTATACACGTCTATACCTACTATATAGCACTATATTATCACTAGCTCCACCCATATACCTAGAATATACTAACTACATAAATATTACTACAGATCTATATATATTACTACTCCATAACTGATTACTACCTACTATATATATAATATACTATGATTCAACTATACTAATATATATAAATAGTCGTAATTAAATATATATATATACTATATACTATATAGTATATATATACCTATATATATACTATATATAATATTATATATATATATATATATATATATATATTATATATATATATATATATATATATAAGGAAAAAAAGAAGTACTGCTATTAGGAAAAATCGCTCTATTTAGTTTTCAATGCTCCCTATTAATGTAAAATTTGTTGGTGTTTCTATTACATTTTTTTTTTCATCTTAATTCTATTTTTTCTTTTTTTTCTCCTTTTTAACGTTGTTCATTCTTTACCATTGCATTTCAAGCATTCTCTATCAAGTTCATAAATTCGTCTTGTAGCATCTCGGAAGCCTCAGGCTGTCACAAAAATCCTATACGCAATAAATATTATTGGATTTCGCGATTTTTCTGCCCTCTCTGCTCATGCTTACCATAGCAAACGTATTAAAATAATAACGCGACCTGCCATGATACTTTTAACGGGGTTAAAAAGAAATCCACTCGGAATCTGCGGACGCGTTACTACCATGTATTAGCCATACAATTTTCCCTTGTGCGACTCCCGCTCGCGCGTATCCAAACCAGAAAACACAAAGTTTAATTTCACTGTAATTTCTGAACATCATCACGGCTTTTCGCACTTTCCCATCCTCTCCTCCCTCTTTCGTCTGTCTTTCCTCTAATCATGATAAGATAAACTACAAAAAAAAAAAACAACGCATAACCGTTTATATATACTATATATATACTACTTATTATATATATATATATTATATATAATCATATATACTATATATATATATATACTATATATACTACATATATATATATATTACTTTTGGAACATAGTATATATATATTGTATACTTACTTTATATAATACCTAGTACCTATATAGTATCTACCGCGTAACGCATTAATATATATATATATATTTTAAAAAATCACGTGTGTCAAGAGTCATCTCTCTCCGCA
>JABUQX010057992.1:0-2500 GCA_015478945.1 Trachelipus rathkii
AAAAGAGAGATTCAATAAGAGAGAGAGATACTTGAGAGAATATAATTGGGTTAGCAGTATATAGTGAATATAAGCTCCTATCCTACTATCCCTAATGTATATTTATTCCTACAATACAACTAATAAAGATATATATAGAGGAACCGTATTGTATAATGCTTTTAGTAAATATCATTTTATATATCATATATTATATATATATATAATTATATATAATATATATATATTATTAATTACTTTACTTTATTTTCATATTTAAGTAAACATATTTTAGCATTATTATTAAATCTGTGTAGTTTAATACTATAATCATATTCTATTCTATAATATACGCCCTATCATTAGGGACTAGATATATAATAGTCACGCAAATTATATAACATATATTATTAATATATATATAATTATATCTATCTCTATATATAATATACATCTCTATTCATATAAATATAATCATATTTATATATTATAATTACTTTCTTATAATAATCTTCCATCTAATATCTTTTTTCTTCATCTTCTCTTTCTCTCTCCAGCTTCTCTTAACTATTCTTCTCTTCTCTCTATCTTCTTTTGATTTCCTTTCTTCTCTTTCGTCTCTCCTCTCCTCTTCTTATTTATCTTTCTGTCCTGTATTTTTCTCTCTTATCTCTCTTGTCTCTCCTGTTCTCTATCTTCTCTCTCTTTATTGGTTTATCGTATTCTTCTATCTCTGTACTTTCCTCTTTGAGTTTTCTGTTCCTTTCTCTCTGTCCGCTTATGTACCTCTGTATCTCTTTCTGTATTTTTTCTTGTACCTTTTTTCTTCCCTTTTTATCTAATCTTTTTTCTCCTTTCTGTACTTTTGTACCTTTCTGTACTTTCTTCTCTATCTTTCTCTCTGACATGCCTGCTTTCTCTCTGGCCCTTTCTGTACCTCTGTATCTTTATACACTTTTTTCTGTACCTATATTTGCCCTCTTACATTTTCTTTGTGGAACTGTTAAAACAAATTAACGTTGAAGCTAGGCACACCAATGAGTTGCACTCTTCTTGTACAGTCAATCAGCGTAAGCTGCTCGTTGTGAGCTGTGGGTCTCCAAAAAAGACTGTCATATTTATATTATATATTATTATAATTTTATTTTATTATATATACTATATAATAAATATTATATATATTATATATTATATATTGGTTTAATTTACTTAGTGACGCATTTGGTCTTAATTGAATGTTGCTGATTTGCTTTTATTATTTTATTTAGGTAAGATTTCGACAGTTTGGTCATTTCATGAAAAAAGGTTTTAAACTAGTTGCGATTTCACCTTTGTTCAGGATGGATGTGTTTGATTTATTAACGTATATCTCATAAGATCACTTGTTTGCTTTTTAATGTACTACTAGTTAATTTTAGTCTCAAAAGTATATTTGTCATCTTACTATATTTAATATAAGTTAATTTATGTAAGTATATATATATATTTATATATATATAATATATTATAATATATATTATATATATTTATATATATATTATAATATATATATATATATATAATATATATATATATATATATTTATTTATTGCATTTTACATCGGCTTAAATTTCGAAAAGCTGGCTTAAGTGAACTGATACTTAGTTATTTATTAAACAATTTACGGCTTTCATGGATAATTTGTTTTTAGGGTGCTGAGGCCGACGGGCGAGACAGAAGTGGCGTGACGAAGTTCCCGTTTCCACGGGAGTCGAGAACCGCTCTGCATATCTGAGGTCAGGTTGCGTAAGTAAAAAAAAAAGGGAATAGCACTTATTGTACAATATATTCTCTATTTGAAGATAGACTGAGAATTCGTATTTTTTCCAAAGGTGCACAAATCTGTCACTTTCCTTGGCTTCTCTTTTTGCTAAGAAAATAATTTTTTTATAAATAAAAAAAGGTTATCATATATTATATATATATTAATTCTTATATTATATATATATATATTATATATAATATATTATATATAATATATATATATTATTATCAGTGTTTTATTAAACAGCGCAGTAATAAATTAGTACGGATGGTTGGTAATGCTCATTCAGAATTATTTACCTACGGCTAAGATTGCTTCTTTATTGTTCTACGAAAAAAGAAGATTATTGTAATTTTATGCACGGTGTTGCCGTAGCCGCGGTAGCCGCTCTCGGCGGTCTACCATGCATTGGGGGCGACCTGTAACCCACCCTACGGTAACGAGTTATATTAAAAAAAAAACAAGGGCCGATGGGTTACTCGCTCTACTAACTTCCGTAGATACACTCAAATTGAAACTAAAATATATTTTTAGGTAAGCTAATAAAAGAATACCTGGCATTTAATATATAACTACACGTGCTACTTCTAAAACACATTGACATTTTGGAGTCAGTGAACTTTACGAAGAATTTAATGTTTTTGTTTTTGTTTTTTTTAAGGGATTTCGGGCCTTTTTAGGGGCTGGAGCGTTGGAGGGGACAGAGGGGGGGCTTT
>JABUQX010057992.1:7500-22500 GCA_015478945.1 Trachelipus rathkii
AGGAGAGAATGGCGGGGTTATGTATGGGGGCATGGTTGGTGCCCACCTGGGCCAATGACCCTTACATTGACGATTTACATAGTGAGGGTCCGTCGCGGTCCATGATGCTATGCTATGGGTGATTTCTGTCTGTGAGAGCTCTCCTAATTATGGTAAGAGGGCGCGTAAGAGCTGGGCCTTTCTTTTCGACGTTTGTCATCGATCTCCCTACTGTTTTCTTTCGATGCTTGTAAGCATTAACCCAATCTTGGGGCAATAGAGGAAGGTGAAGAAAGAGAAAGAAAATATATTATATATAGTATATATTATATATATATATTATATAATATATATCTATATATATATATATAAATATTATATATATATATATTATATATATGTATAGTATAATAATAATGATATATATATATTGAGAGCTCTTGTCTCGCCCGATAACTATTTTCCATTCTCTTTTATAAATTTTCTCAATTCTTGACTTGGATTATCTCAAAACAGGTGTCGGGCACATATGTCGGCTTAAATCGTGGGATGGTTTTTGCCCTGTTCCACTTTTGTGGAATTGGTATTCTTCTTTCCTTGCTACCAGAGAAAAGATATGAGAGAATAAGTGATTCCAGTAATCTTCATGATAAGTAACTTTCCTCAGCCATCCTACCTTCCATAGAATATTTTACTTATGTAGTAAATACTTAATTTGCAGCTAGTCAAACAGGCGTTAAAAGATACAGGGATTTTAACAGGCTCATCGGAATGTCAGCCACCAGTAAGCCTGATATATAATATATATATATACATAATTTATATATTATATAAATATTTATGATATATAGTAATATATATATATATATTTATATATATATATATATGTGCCTGTGGCATTTATATATATATCTGTGTGTGTGTGTGTGTGTGTGTTGTGTGTGTGTGTGTTGTGTGTGTGTGTGTGTGTGTGTGTGTGTGGTTGTGTGTGTGTGTGTGTGTGTTGTGTGTGTGTGTAAGTGTACAGGTAAAACTAATTAAAATCAATAATTAAGTATTAGTAGGCTTTTATTAGTCTATTCTTAACCATGAAGAGTATTACATTGTTGAAATGGTGGCGGCCACATATTGGTAGATAAATTGGTTAGGATTGCTGAGGAAAAGTAGATATACTTATAATAGAGTATATTACGAGACTTGCAGAAGCAGTCCATTTATATTTCCTACAAGATGATTTAAATATCCCGTTAGTGAAAATTAATAAATTAAAATTTACTTATCAACTCATACGACACCAGCTTGATGGCCTTGTCATCAATATAAAGAAAGATGAGAGAAAAAAGAAGAAGAAAAAAAAGAAAAAGAAAAAGTAAGCAAACAATGCGGAAAAATCTAGAAGAGATTTTTTATGACGTCTGAACAAGTTTCCTGGAAGAAAATCTTTTAAGATTAAGGTTGAAATTATGATCTTTTTTATATAAATTTCGTATATTAGCAAAATATAAATTCATGGGGCAATCATTGATTATATTCATTATTGATGTTCAAATTATTGTTACTATAATCTATCATAAGGTCGTTATATTATTTAATGGTTCTATCAGGTTGGGAAAATAAGGAAGGAGAAAGAATTAAAAATTGGTAGTGTAGTGTAATGAACAATTGTATATGATAAATGGATGGGAGTCAAGATGAAGAAAAAAAAAGGTGAAAATGAAAGACTGACTTTAATTTGAATGTTAAGGTAGAGTTTTAATTTTTTGTAATGCAAATAGATAAAAAAAATTGGCAGTAATTGTTGTTGTTAGTAATTTTTCTTGTTTGTTGTTGATGTTGATGCTGATGTTGATGTTTGGATGTTTATGTTGATGTTGTGTATGGAATGTTGATGTTGTTGTTTGTTGTTGTTGTATGTTGTTGTTTGTTGTTGTTGACGTTGTTGTTGTTGTTGTTGTGTTTGTTGTTCGATGTTGTTTGTTGTTGTTGTGGTTGTTGTTGTTGTTGTGTTGTTGTTGGTTGTTGTTGTGTTGTTGTTGGTGGTTGTTGGTGGTTGTTGTTGTTGTTGTTGTTGTTGTTGTTGTTGTTGTTGTTGTTGATGTTGTTGTTGATGTTGTTGTTGTTGTTGTTGTTGTTGTTTGTTGTTGTTGTTGGTTGTTGTTGTTTGTTGTTGATGTTGTTGGTTGTTGGTTGTTGTTGGCATGTTGTTGTTGTATGTTGTTGTAATGTTGTTGTTGTTGTATGTTGTTGTTAAGTTGTGTGTTGTTGTTGTTGTTTTGATGTTGAATGTTTGTTTGTTTAGTTGATTGGTTGTTAGTTAGTGTGTTGTTGTCGTTGTGTGTGTGTTAGATTGTTAAATACGTGCTGTTGATTGTTGTTGATGAGGTTGAGATTGTTTTTTGGTTGTTAGTTGTTTGTCTGTTGTTGTTTTGTTTGTTGTTGATGGTTGATGTGATGTTGATCGTTAAAGTTAAAGTTAAAGTTGATGTTGATGTTGATGTAGGATTGTTTGTTGTTGTTGTTGTTGTTAGTTGTTTTCGTTTTTGGTTGTTGTTGTTGTTGATAGGTTTGATGATGCATATTGTTCTGATGTTGCTGATATTTTCGTTAATATTTGTTGTTGTTGTCGTTGTTGTTGTTGTTGTTGTTATTTTTGTTTGGTTTTGTTGTTGAATGTGATGTTGATGTTGGATGTTGATGTTGATGATTGATGTTGATGTTGATGTTGTTGTTGTTGTTGTTTGCTTGTTGTTGTTGTTTTTGTGTTGTTGTTGGTGTTGTTGTTGTTGTGATGATTGTTGTTGTTGTTGTTTGTTTGCTCGTTATTAGTGTTTTCTTGTTTTTTCTTTTTTTTCTATTTTTTATTTGTTTTTGGTTTTTTTTATTGTTTTTTACTTACTTATTTTTAATGCATGTTGTTATTTGTTTTGCTGATGTTTTGATTGGGGATAATATTTTACCCTCATATTCTGTTTGATCTTATATTTTTATTACATATATAAAAAAAACTAAATGAACATAAATAGTGTCTCTTGATGCATAGTTGTGCTCTGATTTAGATTGCACCAGCATCGGAAGTCAGAACGTTGTGTTTATGACCTAATTGGTTTTAGTATTATTGGAAATAAAACATTAAATTTATTGTTGATTTTTTTTCACTTTTGTCTTCATAGAGAACAAGATGTCAAGGACTGAAAAAAAGCCATGGATTCTTTATATCTTCAATTATTTCCTGAGGACATTGAAATAGGCTGACATTCTTAAGATCTAATAGTGACAATGAAATGATAAATGAAGGTGCAACTAAGTGACAGAAAATATATGAATTGTTAATGGGGGAGAAGATGCAGTGAGGACCTCTGGTGAAGAAAGTCTAATTTAAAATCAATTGAAGAATAAAAATGAAAAATTTTGAACATTGAAGGTAACGAAAATATTAATAACGAAGTAATTATGATAATGAGGATAACGAAAAAGGTTTTGGGAAAATGTCAAAGGCACAAAAGAGACAATGTCAAATGAGGAAGAGAAAGCAAGTTTGTAAGAAATAAATTTTCATGGAAAAACATGAAAGCTTCTAACAGCTGGAAAGCTGAATTTGAATCATCATAACGTCTTTTATTTCTTCAACATGCTTATGTGATAAATGGAAATCGTGGGAATAAGAATAACTGGGATTCTTTCTTAGAATGAAAGCTCTTTGGGAAGAAGTTTCCCCATAGCCCCACGAAGTGGTAACTTTACTAAATAATCTGGCTATGAGGGTTCAATTGAATTGCAGATGGCTGAAACATAGCAGATGGAAATAAGCCCGTAAGCCGTAAGCCCGTAAGCCCGTAAGCCCGTAAGCCCTAAACAGGGTGTCAAACTCATTTACCGTGAAGTGCCACACTGACTACAAGCAGTCCTCATGGGCCTCATGTTTATATATATATATATATATAATATATATATATATTATATATAATATATATATCTATATATTACTCAGTATATATATATATATATATATATATATATAGTATATATATATATATATATATATTATATATATATATATATATATATAATAATAGTATATCTAATATATTTAATAATTTTTATTATTATAATTTTTATATTATTTTTTAAATAATTTTTTAAATTGCCAATAATTTGAAATTTGAAAATAAATAATTTGAAAATTTTTAATTGTCAATAGGCTGGCATGGGAAAGCTTGATGGGCCGCATGCGGCCATGGGCCGGTGGTTTTGACACTCTCGCCTTAAACCTTAAGCATAATACTGTAAGCTATAAGGTGGTGAACTTCAAATCATATATCTGCTAGCATATAGATAATTGCATTATTACTATACAGTCTCACAGCTTTCCTTGATATTCTGTCAACTAGAAATGCTTCATGTAGTTTAAATGTTGAAGAAATTAAAGATGTTATAAACTTTTATTTTACTTTATTAATTTATATATTTATTATATATATATAATATATATATAATATATATATATATATATTTATATATTTATATATATTATATAAATTTATATTTATATATTCTTATATATAAATATAACAGAATGTAAATTTAAAAGAATTATTGGAGTTTTGAGTAATATGAAAGAATTCAAGTGTACATAAAATAATATTTGGCAAGATAATTAAACGCGTGTAGGCGAGGTCCACTGATCTATTCTAGACGAAGATAATCCATAAAGTTTTCATGATGATTCTTATAGATAAAAATCTCATAGAGGTTCCTGGTTCGATTCATAGAGAGAAAAATCTCCGTCGAAGTTACCTTGGTTAGATTCAAGAGTGAAAATCTAGACAGAAGTTCCCGGTTTCGATCCAAGAGTGAAATATGGTAGAAGTCACACGTTTGATTTGTAGAGAGAAATTGCTGGTATACGTTCCCTGGTTAATTCCTGAGAGAAAATCTCCGTGAGAGTATCTTGGTTTAGACTTTCATAGAGTAGAAATCTCGGTAGAAGTTCCTGTGTTCGATTCAAGAGTGAAATATTCTAGAAGTAAAGGTTCGATTTCTAGAGAGAATTGCTTAGAAGTTCTGGTTCGATTTCACAGAATGACATCTCCGTAGAAGCTCCTCGTTCAGTTCTAGACGCGAAAAATCTTCGTAGAAGTTGCACTGGTTCGATTCTTAGAGTAAAGAATATCGTGAAGATCTGGGTTTGATTCTAAAGGGCAAATGTGTAGGATATTCTGATTTGATTCTAGAGAGAAATTGCTGTGAGAAGTTCTTGGTTTGATTCTCAGAGGATCGATCTTTTGAAGAGCTTCCCTCAATAGATATAGGTTACTCCTGAGGTAGAAGGATCATTTAATATATATATATATATTATATATATATATCTATATTCTATATAATTATATATAGTATATTATATTATAGTATATGTATATATATTAGTATATATATGTATATATATATATATATATATATATATATATTTTAAATATATATATATTATATATATATATATATATATATATATATTACTATATATTATATATATAATATGTTATTTATATATACTAGACCTCTGGTGGAAAAAGGGCAGAAGTCTGGGTTACTCACCTAGGTTATTATATATATAATACTATATATCTAATCTATATATATATATATATATATTATATATATTATATATATATATATATTAATACTCTGGTGGAGAAAGGGCAGGAGCCTGTGGGCGCTACGCAACCAGAGGTTAATATATCTATAATTATATATTATATATATATATATATTTATATATCATTTTATTCAGACTACATTTTTATATATATACAGAGATCTTATCTAATATGTTATCTATTATATATATATATATATATATATATATATATATATATATATATATATATATATATATATATATATATAATATATATATAAAAAAAAAAAAAATAAAATAAAAATATTTATATATATAATATTATATTATTATATACCTATATATAGTATAAAGCCTCGGCTATCAATTCATCCTGTGCAGAATACCGTACTAATATAATATAAATAATATATATATATAATATATATATATATAAGTATATATATATATATTAATATATAATATATATATTAGAAATATTTAACTAAGGAAATAAAGTAATAATTAAAGTAATAATACAAGTTAAATTAAGAAGGAAAAGCGAATATAAAATTTATTTAAAATGAACTTTCCTTATTAAATTTTAAAAATAAATTCTTTGACCAAGAAAAAATAAAATGTTCGAAAAAAAATAGAACACATTTCATTTTTGGTTTTTTATTGGTTTAAATTTTCAGTTTTAGACCGCATTCAATTTTAAAATCATTAAATTACTTTTATCCTTTTTGGTTTTTGTTTTTATTTTTTTTATTTACATTTTTGGTTATATATGAAATCGGTTTCATTTTTTTTGTTTTTAATTTGATCAGTTTTTAAAATTGTTAAATTAAGTTTCTTTTTGTTGTTTTTTTTTAGATAAATTACAAATGTTTACCAAGAAATATTTTACCGATATTAATATTAAAGTTTTTCTTTCATTTCTGCTAATTGTCACTGTTTTAATATTATCTACCATAGTTCTCAATGAGAGAGTTGACAGGCATATTGTTGTGTTGCCTCAAATCTCGGTCAAATCTAACGAAAAAGAAGACATATGAATCACCCCATGCAGTTATTTTATTAATTATCAACTGGAGCTGGCACTCAAGAAGCATAATCCGGGCACCGGAGATGTATAGTCAAGTCATCCACATACAGAGAGGGTTCAACATTAAAAGCTACAGGAAAAAGTAAGACGCCGATGACGCTAACCTGGAAGACCCCTCGTCCAGTTCAAAGGGTCTGGATAAAACAAAAGAGCAGCGAACTCGGATGGATATCAGCGAGCAGTTTAGCAATAAACTGCGACAATTGGCCTCGGAGCCCTAAAGCGTGTAATTTAAGGAAGATACCGGTCTTCCACATGTCGTCGTATGATTTCTCCAAATTAAAAAACACCCCCAGCAAGAAATTATGGCTTGAGAAGAAAAACCTAGCGAATATCATGATCGAGGCCAAGCAAAGGATCTTCCATTGAGAGGTGATGCCGGAACTCGAACTGAAAGTCGGAGAAGGCATGCAAGCCCTCCAACACTGAAATGAAGCGACCAAAAACCATCTCTTCGAGCAGCTAGCATGTATGGCAGGTAAGGGAAATAAGTCTCTGATTATCTGCGATATGTGGTTCATTCCCGGTTTAAGGATAGCTATCAAATATTGAGGGGAAGATATTCTCCACTCAAATTCTGTTGCAGAGGTCCAGTAAAAAGGGTGACGCAGTTGGATGAAGGTGTCTTAGGATTATGAAGGAGATGCCGTCTGAACCGAGGGAACCACATTTACATTTTGAGAGAGCCGTTGTAATTTCAGGTAGGGTGAAAAGGCAGCTAAAAAATCATATCCCTGTTTCGTGGAGAAGTTTGGAGATGGAGTAGAAGTCCTGATTTTTTGAAATGTCTCTGCATGGTGGGAAAGGCTAGAGTAAGTTGCAAAACTGTAGCCAAGAGCGTCCGCAACAGGTGCTGAAGCTGAAAGAATGTCCGAAATGGCCAGGCCATATCGAAGTGATTGGAGGAGAGACATTAGAACGCTTGGAGATTCGCTTCGCAACAAAATTGTGGTAGTGATCGCTCCCGCATAAGTGGTTGAAGCGGAACCACTGAAAGCAACCCATCACAGATATGGAGCATAGGGACTCATCAATGAACGATGAGGTATTGATATCTAGGCGTTCATACGTGGAGAGGCCCGTATTGAGAAAACCCAGAGAAAAGGGTGTCAGCAGGTCAATAAGAAGGTTGGAATTTGGTAAGGTGACTGTGTCACCCCATAATTTGTGTCTGATATAAAAAAAAAACAGAAGAGCTACTGGGGTGGGCAGCTGCTTCAAGAAATCTTTAGGTCACTAGCAGCATAGCTACAACTGGAAACTAAGTATATGGAACAAACTGTGCAGGCCTTAGGGAAATGTAGGCGAGTCGCTAAGGCATGCAAGGGTGTAGTGAGACGAAGAGATGTATGAGACTTGTTTATGAACAAGGATTTCAGCTCCTCCTCGGTTATTAGCACCACGATTTAAAGATTTCAGCGGAGATTGATACTCGGGTGGAGGAAGAAACTCCGTCCGAATAGCTGTAATTCCTGAAGGCAAACACGGGCTGGCTTGTATGTATTTAATAAGTATAGTGAGCTCTTCAAAAATTTGGGTAATAACGACGGAAATTCCAATGGAAGAATTTAGCTATTATGGATGATCAGATTAATTTAATCAGTTGGACGATCGGTAACGATAATTTCGATAGGTTTGTGAGGGTCCTTGGAATGATCAGGCAAAGTAGCAGATTGCAAGGAAGAATCTTGATGGAGGACAGTATATCCCGGTGGCATGGGCAAGTCATAAGAAAAGACAAGCGGGACTGAGAACGCGGAGGGGCGTTTACTGTATGTTCGGCTGGTGGGGAGAGAAGGGGTCCCCAAGAATTCCAACCAACTGTCTCTCTACCTCATCGGACTGTGGGAGGCGGACTTCAAATGGGCCCGAGAGTTAAAGAAAGTGGGAAGGAGCAATGTTTACATCAATAGTACTTAAAGGTCCCTGAATGAACAGTTACCAGTAATTTGCTTGCTTCAAGCAACTCGCAGGCAATGAATGGCAGGACTGTAGCCTCATCTGGGGGACAATGCTAACGGTGTTACCAAGGATTGAGAACTCACAACAGAGTTTCCAACTGAGGTGTCCGCTACGGATTGTCTGGGTCGATGTGTGGTCCAGAATCACATGACAAGACAAAGGACTCTTCGGCATGGAACATAAGTAATCAATGAAAGTAACATAAGCAACTGTCAATGAAAAGGGAGAATAAAGAAATGTCCAAACATGAAAAGATACGGCTGTCGAAACGTTCGGAAAACGGCAGCCCATTGTTGATGCAGCCGAGAGAAAGCTTCTGCATAGCGTCTATTAGCCAATCCGCCGTAAGGAGATGACAATGTCACCCCAAAGTGGGTGGCACATACTAAAGTAGCCCAAAACCTGTAATGCAAAAAGTCAGTTTTGAAAAATTTGCAACTAGGTGTAAGCTAAACAAAGCACACAGTAGTCAGATTTAAATCAAAGTTGCCACTGCGTGCAGGTGAATGTGTCAGGGGTGTGTGGGTAAAAGGAAATAGACTTAGGAAATAGAACTGCAGAGCTCCCTCTGTCATTCGTACAACGGTCAGTGGAGGGATGAAGGTGAGGGGCTTTATATCCAGAGGGTTGCAGAAAAAGCGCAACCACGTAGTTAAACCTCTTGAAGGTAAGCTTTCGGTTTGTGTGATGCAATCAGTCAAGCTAATTTCTTCAAAATTAGGATAGTAACCAAGACAATTCCACTGGAGAAATTTCGCAAGGTTACAAACTAAAGTGAAATATTAAAATCAGTGGGTCTATCTGTGACATTGGTTTTGATGTGTTGAGCATCTCCAGTTTTTTATCCTGTAGACGAGTTCTGGGATCCCAAATTTCCTGGCAATGTTGGACTTCATATCCTGGAAGAAGAGGAAGGTCTCGGAGAAGGGAAACATATCGGGACGGACGTGTTTGGTAGGGGGATCTTCTTACATCAGAAGGTGTCATCTTCAAAAATGATGTCAAGATTGTTCTTCACATCCTCTATTTCCAATCTGGTTGTCAGAGTTATATCAATGGACATCATGGGCTGGGCTAAAATTTCACCCTCCGTGAAGAAAAATCAACTTGCCCCTTCTGGCTTCAGTGGGGAGTAGAGTCCGATACAATAGAGATAAAGACTGGCACTCGTCATGATGGGATAAATCCGGATCAGGATTGGGAAAAGGAGGGTCTGAGCAAATGTGATTAAGGGAAGCCTGTATCACGTACTAGTTTGGTGGATTTTCAGGAAAGGCAGTGGAACAAAGGGTGGGCGTAGGAAAAGAAACATGAAGTAGTATAGATGTTCATTCCATTTGGGATTGATCATAATAGTTTCGGATTTCTCCCTGGGCTGTAGGAGTGGCTTCAGGCACAATAAGGTTACTCCTTATAAGGGCAACCTAAATTTGCTAATACATCTCCTTCGGACAAGACAAGGCACAGGTATTCAGTTGGGAAGGATCAGAACTGACCGAGGCTAAAGAAATGTACATAAGGGTCTTCGGATATGGTTCAGAGTCGCTCGAATATAGTTGAGAGGGTCCTACAGTGGGAGGAAGAGAAGAAGCACATCAGAAACTGTTAAAGTGACAGTAGTGGTCTAATTAATCGACTAGTTGCATCAAGAATGGCGGGGCTCGTTTGGATGAATAGTGAGAGTGTGAACTGAGGTGAAGCTTTTTCAAAAGTCAGTTAGCTTTGATATTTAAAATTAGTAGATTTTGTGGGTGGGGGTTAGAAACCTGCTGTCGTGGAGCCGTGTTGGTATGTTTCGATTATTATGCCGAGGTGCTCCAGGAAGATACTGGTGCCCGATCACTTGACGTGAAAGGTGGTCCACAGTGTGTCTAGGGTATGCTTGAAAATAACAAGTCTGGGAAGGAGCCCAAAGTCGCTGAAAAGTGGAAGCGTATGCATTCCCTTTGGGTGGGTGCATGTGCTCTAAACAGAGTTCGTGCCAATACGGAAAGAATACGTATACCTCACAGGGCGCCACGCTGGCTCATGTCTGGAGAATTGGTGGAAGATAGTTGGCTTGCTGAGGGAAGTAATCAGCCATACGGGCGGTAAGAGTTCATGTTGGAAACAAAGGTAACGGGTTAGATTGAAGAAGTTGCACGGCGATGTTGGTGGGTGGGAAAAGTTCCTCCTTAGGGACGACGTGTGCTTCTCGTGGTTAGCTTTTCGCATTGTTAGAGCACAAGAATTTCTTTTTCTAAAGCGTAAGCAGAACAATGAACAAAGAAGGCAAGGTGGTGCCCTTTTAAATTAAGGCAGTAAAGGGGAATGTCCTATGAGATGTGTTGGGTTCTCAAATAATTTTTGTCCAAATTTTGAAATTTGGAAAGATGCTTCTGGGTCGTGGTAGATATGGGCAAACGGAACAAGTGGTGAAACCAATTTTCCTTTTGGTAAGATGAAATGGTACATTGAAGGTCAATAGTCATGGGTTCGGCTAGTTAGGAGCTTGCTTAGTAGGAGGAAACCTGTATATATAGTAACAAGTTATTGTTTTCTTTGCAGGTAAGCCAGTAGAGCAGCTAGCTCATCTGACTTAATTTCAGGAGCATATACTGTGCCTTTAGAGGTATCGTGGATGGCATAAAAAGTTGAAATAATAAGAGTGGCCCAAAGATGTGAAAGCCATGAGTGTGGAACTTTGGTTCCACTGTGTGGCTTGTACTAAGAGGGAGCGATGAGGTACTAAGAGGGAGCTGTTCCTCATCGGAGTTACTAAAGGGTACTAAATGGATACGTTGGACTTAAAGCAGATATGTCCGGTAAAAGTCTGAATTATTTTCTGCACGTAAGTCATCATTGGGGATACTATCCAGTGGGCATACAGACGAGACACCGCAGGAGTTGAGTATGGAAGGTCCTAGTTGAGTTTTTTAGGATTTACGTTACGTGACAAATGCGATCCACGTAACATTTCATCGACAAGGGAATGAAAGCCTTTGTTTGATCACGTCCCAGGAACGGCCGGGAAGGGGTCAGGTGGAAGGCCTGACATTAGATGGTGCTTGCCGTTATTCAGGGGGCGTGATTTTATTTTCAACTTGGTCATAGAGATAAAAAAAAACTTCTACAAACTACTTCACCATAACCGTAGCAAGTCCCAGTGCAAAGCTCAATTAATCCTCTCCTGAAACTCTACCTCTCAAGAAGGCGAGCTGCGGATGACCTCGAGAGATCCCATGGAACTTCACGACAGGCACCTTCTATGTACCACGTGGAACGATGACTAAGGTTATACACCCAAAGTGCAGGTGATTAGCTAAGATTCAGATCCTCTACAATGGGCGGCCCAGGTCAAAGAAGAAAAACACCGGTTTTTAAACTTTACCCTCATCCGGAAGGGGAAGGTTAGCATGAACCAGGGACACAAACAGGAACAGACACCAGGAAAGACAAGGGTCTGGTGAAGGGATGAAGAGGTAACACTCTTACCAGAGTGGATTCTGTACCACTGTAAGTAGAGGGGAAAGGGGAGGAAATGTATTCAATTAAAGGAAAGATGGAAATGAAGGATAAAACATAAATGGGGCAATAGATGAAACTGAAAAGGGTAAAAATGTGCTACTTTGCAGATATCCAGAAAGGATATCTGTAAGGTGTGAAAGTTATCGATGAAGATGATGATTATTCTTATAATAATTATTATTATTATTATTATTATTATTATTATTATTATTATTATTATTATTATTATTATTATTATTATTATTATTTTTATTACCATTATTATTATTTCAGAAACATATCAGGAAGAGGCTTTGTACAAAATATATATATATATTATTATATATATATATATATAATAAATATTATATTTTTATAATAATATATATCATATATATATGAATATATTATATATATATATAATATATATATATATATATATATATATATAATAAAATTATGCATAGACCTACCTCATTACAAATATTGCATAACTCTTTAAACTACTAAGAACAAGTATAAAAAAATCTATTTAAATGTTTACAATTAAATTGCTAATAGGCACCTTAAAGAGCAAAACTGTCGTCAAAAGATAGAACTTAAATAACAGGACGACATTTTATAGCTAATGAATACTTTTTAGCTTGGGTAAAAACCACGCGAACGAACAACAACACAACTTCCCTCTTCAGAGAGTAATAATAAAAGCATTAAAGTGTTTTATTCACTTTGCACTGAGATTCATTTTTTTAAAAAAAAAAATACAATGTTGTTATTGTAATCACCAAGTAGATAATTCATGAGATCGCTCAGGCTACAAATTATTAACTGGAACCGGTACAAAAAAAGTATTTGAAATACATTTTAACACAAATGTACTTGACATAAATTTCTAAATTTTAATTCTCATTGTTTTATACACCAGAAAGTATAAAACCATCCATATGTCCTTGCATATATTTTCATTTTTTTAAAAAATTCAAATTGCACAATTTTTCCTTTTAACTGGTCTACAAGTGTGTAAAGAATTCAAATTATGCATATAATAAAAACGCTTCCAACAATGACACAATTTGAAAAGGTACCGCAGCAAAATTGCCAATTTAAGAGCTTAAACTGGCAATTTTAGGACTAGCTATGGTTTAAATTTCACAAGCGGAATATTTTTCGATCTGAGACAGGTATCGCACACCCATTCAGCATAAACCTCACCGGTCAATTGAACATAAGCATATTCTGTCAGTCCGGTACAAACTCTGAAAATTAAACACAAACATATTCAAAATAATATATATATATATATATATATATATATATATATATATTATATATATAATATATATATATATATATATATAATATATTATATTAATATATATATATATAATAATATATATTATATATTATACATATATCATCATCATCATCGTCATCACCACCACCTTCTTTCCACAACCACAAGACTGGGATTAAGGTGCGTAACATGAGTCAGAAACTGAAAGTAGTAGAAGAATATGACACAAGTCGAAAAGAAAGCCCAGCTTTACCGCCCCCTTTATACCTTTTAGTCAGAAAATCCACCATAGAGCTTCACGGGACCGCGACGAACACTCACTATGGCATCTCGTCAATGTGGGGCTCATCTCTTGGCCCAGGTGGGCCACAACATACCCCCTCACAAAACCCCGCCATTCACTACTATTATGCACCTTTCTTCTCGCCTCTGCCAAACTCACATTTCTCTCCTCTAGGCATTCCTTTACTGAATTGATCCACTTTTTCTTCAGTTTCCAAGCCAGCCGATCCCCAGCACACTCACCACTATACATCCACTTAACCAACCGACTGTCATCCATCATTTCCACATAACCAAAACATCTCAACGTACTTTCATTTATTCTCTCATTTTCCCTTTTCTTCACACCACACAACTCTCTAATACATTCATTCCTCATTTAATCAATTCTTCTCACACCTAACATAGCCCATCTAACATAACTTCACACCGAGGATTGTCCTCACTCACATCCATAACCTTACTCTTATATGTTTTCTTTCAAACCTCTCCTTTTACTCACCTTGCCAAATCTCTCTAACAATCCTCTCAAACTCTCTTCAGATTCGCCACACAAAACCAAATCATCCGAATATAATAGTATTTAGTATTCCCCATCATTCTAACACTATTACCTGCCACCCCCACCTCTAATTCTTTCATAACCCCATCCATTTACAAATAGAATAACCAAGGAGACACAACACATCCCTGCCTCATTCCGATATTAATGTTAAACCAATCACTTTCGATTCTGTTTATTCACTATCGCTAAACATACTTTTAATATCATTCAGAAGCCTACCACTAACACCACTATATCACTAAACACCAGCCAAAGAGCTTCCCTATTAATCCTATCAAACGCCTGTTGCAAATCCATAAAACCTAAATACAATTTATTCTTCTTCTCCTTCATTTTCTCAATCATTTTGTTTTCAATGTATGAAGATTTGATTTCACCACATTCACAGCTACCACTCTAAAGCACCCTTCGTCTCACCAATCAGTCCTTCAGTCACTCGGAATAAAAAAAAGACCCAGGAAGTGCACTCTTTCCGACAAAATAAGCCAGCATTAACTTCCTTAAAACACTCAAATAAACTAATTTCTCTATAATTCTTACAGTACAACTTAAATATAAGGGTACTATTACTGTTTCCTTCCAATTTTTCGGAACTATAAACCCTCCATAATACCGTTTGTATTACAACTTCCAATCCAATCAATCACCATCTCGCCTCTTTCTGATCATTTCCCAGTAATTTCATCTATACCTGCAGAAATACCATTCTC
>JABUQX010057992.1:30000-58461 GCA_015478945.1 Trachelipus rathkii
AGAGTGAAAAAAGTATGAAGAATGTAAATCTGCATATAAATGTATTACTGGGAAATGATTCAAGAACGGAGGTGAGATGTGTAATCGATTGGACTTTGGAGTTGTGAATACAAGGTATGGAGGGTATATTCCAAGATTGAGGAAGCATAATATTACTCGTTAATAAGGTTAAGGAGATAAGGGATATGTATAAGAATTATATTTAAAGTAATCATGGGTTGTTGTAGGGAGGAAGATTTCGAAAATTATAGTCGAAAGAGTGCGTCGAGTACCTGAAGACTGATTGGTGAAAGAACAAGGCCTTTAGAGTTAATGGAGATTGTGGATTCAATCTTTAAATGAAACCAAAATGACTGAGAAATGAGGGAAGAAGAGAATAAATTGTACTTTAGTTTTATGGCATCTGCAACAGGGTTGATAGGATATGAGCTGTGCAGGTGTTAGTAATATAATGTGTTGGTGGTAGGTTTCTAAATGAATCAAAAGTATGTATGACGATAGTGAAGCGAGTAAGAATAAAATTGCCAAAGTGATTTGTTTAAATTAATAGCGAAGTGAGCAAGATGTGTTATGTATCTTTGTTATTCAATTGTATATGATGGGCTATGAAAAGAAGTTAAGATGTGAGTTGCAGGACTAAATGTGTTAGAATATGAGAATGGAGGTGAGGGAGGGTTGCCCTACCATTAATACGGATGATTGACTTGTGTTTGAACTAGAAGAGATTGAGAATTGGTAGAGAGATCATTTGCAGGGTGTTAAAATGAGGGTTTGAAGTAAACGTTAGATAAGAGAATGTTATGTTGTGAGTGAGGACCAGTCCTCGGTGTGAAGTTATTGTTAGATGGTGAGCAGCTGAAACAAGTATCTGATTTTAAATACTTAGGATATATGTTGATGAAAAGGATACGATGATGCAGAGTGTAGTAGGAAATGTGAATGCAGGAGGTGGCTGATCAATTAAATCGTTGGTGGAATGTAAAGGGACTAGTCTTGAGTGCGCTAGGGTCTCTACATCAGGTATGTTGTTACCTGTGTTAATAGTAGTAGTGAGATGTGGTCTGTAAGAAAAGGTATAGATCTAAAGTTCAATGGTTTCAGATGGAACACCTTAGGCGGTTAGGTGTGAGAAGAATTGATAAAAATGAGAGAAAGAACGTATTAGAGAGTTTATTTGTGTGAAGCAGGGGTAAATGAGGAGAGATAATGAAAGTACGTTGGAAAAATGTTTGTTCAGTGGAAAGGATGAATGATAGTTGGTTGGTTAACGTGTTATAGTTGAGTGCTGGAATCCGACGGGCTGGGCACTGAAGAAAAGTGAATGATCAGTAAAGGAAGCAGGGTCACACTGAAATTTTGAATTGAATTCCCTGACTTTCCGTGACTATCCCTGACCAAATCTGCAAAATTTTCCCGACCAGCGTGTTCGTACTTTTGGCATAGCAAAATAATCTATAATCATTATTATTGCATATTATAATTTCATTACATTAAATTATTGAAAAATTACTTTGAAACTGTTCATCATCATGGACGGTAATTAAAAAAATATTTTTATTAGTAAATGCCTTCCTATACCTTCCCATAGCCGTCCAACGCAGTTCTTTTTTATTTTTTACAAAAGTAAAGTTTTATTTAAGACAAAAAAAGGAAATAAATTAAAAGTTTACATTAATGGACTAGGGGTGACTAACGTCACTGTGATCACAAAAGTTCAAAATGGGAGATTTAGGTTAACCTTTTCTTCTCAAGCATCTGAATTTTTGATTTTATAGCGTTTTTCTGTCAAAGCTTTCAATTTTAACATCTTTCTCTGCTCTTCAAGTTTATACATCTGTATTAATAATTTCTTTTTCAACCTTTTATTATCTCTTCTTCTTGTTCTGTTTACCTTGAGATGTTCTTCATATCTCCTATGGCAGCTCTTACATTTGTCAACATTATGAGTGATAGGAATACGAAATAGCTTATGAACTTGATAGCATTGAGCACGTTCTTTGGAAATTAGGACTATTTCTTTCAGATTGTCCACTAAAATTGCTTAATTATAAGAAAACCCTACTTCCACTGTCGCATTTCCATGCGAAAATAATATCAGTCTCAGTCCTAATTTAATTTGCCACAATTCCACATAATATTGATTCCCAGGTACTATAGAAAAAAAACAACAACTCTTAGAAAGACAATCACCATCAAAAATTATGAATTTTAATTCAAGGTAGAATGAGCTTCACTGCAAAGATAGCTTCAAAGCTTTTCTTTCTAGAAAAATAGAAGCCAATCCATGTAATTCCACACATTACATTCATCAGAACCCATTTAAAATATTGAAGCTTACCGCGCTATCTGGAACATTTAATTTAAATTTTTCCCTAATTGCACACGAGTTTAAAGACATTTATCATCCACCACCTTTAAGCCCATAGTATTTCAGAGCCGGAACATCATCTTCTTAATGCAAAATAGATGAAACGATTGATTAAACTATTTCGGTGTTATATAGAACACTCAGTTCATTACAATCGGTTGAGTATGATTAGAAAGAAGTTGATTGCATAATTTTCAGTGCACACACTTTTCACTAATATTTGTACTTATTAAACACATAATGAAAAGTTTTCAATGATGGTTCCTTGCGAGTTTTGATTAAAATTCAAATGTTAGTTCCCCTCTTGAATGTGAAAACTCGGCTTGGCGTCCCATGTTAATAGATCTGACGTTCTTTTTACCATTATTTACCTTGTAGACTATCAGGTCCTTTACCAACCACCTGATAAACTGTGGTTTCAGTTTGACGTTCAACTCGGTCATTAAGTTAGATTTTTTTGTTGAATCAGTTTTATATAATAAAAATAAATACCTTCAACTGAACAAAAAACCAATCCACTTGTTCAAACCTTCAAAAAAAAAAAACACCTCGAAAAGTATAAATTCCCTAAAAAAAAAATATATGAAATAGATGTAAGAGATGAAATCAGAAGTCAAAATACACATCCTACACCAATTCACCTTCAATCAAAAGATGAATTTGGAACAACCTCTACGAAACGAATACGAAGAATAGTAGTAATAGTGAACTAAACAATAGAAAAAACCAGGATAGAAGTAGATTTATGGAATGTCATTTCCTCGCCCATCCTTCTCATTCACTTATCCAGAATACATCTCTTTATTCCAACAATAATTACAGTAAGGAAAACAAAATATATCAAAAAAATATGCAACTGTCCATGGATCATCTTCATATGTTTTGAAATTTTTAAAAATTTCCCGACTTTTCAGCACACTATATAAAACGTTCCCTGACTCCCTGACCAAATGTTTTTTCCCCCTACTTCCTGAAACATTCCCTACCTTTCCAGAGAAGTGTGAACCCTGTAATGTCTGAGGAGAGAAATGGAGTGGCAGAGAGGAGAATAATAGTGCAAATAGGAATCAATGGGGGGTTTTGTAGGGGTATGGTTGTGCCCACCTGCCAGGGGATGAACCCTACACTGCATATCCATAGTGAGCGGACCCGTCCAGGTCAAAGTGGATGGATCTGGGTCGATTTTTGACTCGAAGATTCTCACTATATGTATTCGATGTGTCATATTCTTCATCTACTTTTCTTTTCCGTGCATGTCCCGCACCTTACCCCAGTCTTGGGAGAAAAAAGATGAGAATATAATATATAATATATATATATAATATATAATATATATATATATATAAATATATACTAATATATATAATAATATAATATATACTATAATATATACATAAATATTAATATATATATATAAATATAATATTCTTCATCTATCCTTATCTCCCTATGCTGGTTGGGTGGCGTAACATGAGTCGGAAAAGAAGAGCAGTAGAAGAACATGACAAAAACTGAAAAAAAACCCCGAAAAAAAAAAAAACCCCCGAGGTGGGGATTGTATATCCTTAAATGAGAAACCGTCGCAGTCAAAAAATCCAACCTTACGAGCTTCACGGACCGCGATCGGACCCTCCACTTATGGTATCTCGTCAATATGGTGTTCATCCCTTGGCCCAGTGGGCCCAACATTATCCCCCCCACAAACCCCGCCCATTTCTCCTTTATGGCACAATTTTATTCTCGCCTCTCCCAAACCCCCATTTTCCTTTCCTTCATACATTTCTTTACTGACTCAATCGCTTTTTCTTCTCCCAGCCGGTCGGTTCCAAAACACACTCGCACTATACATCTGCTTAACCTACCGACTATCATTCATATTTTTCACAATTAGAAACATATTTCAACATACTTTCATTTTTCTCTCTTTTTATCCTTTCTTAAAACCACACAACTCCTCAATACGTTCATTCCCTATTTTATCAATTCTTCACATCATTGGCACGCTCCTAAGATTGTCCATCTGAAACATTAAACTTTAGATCTGTACTTCTTATTCAGACCATAGGCTCACTACTATACAATAACACAGGTAATCAACATACCTTCATGAAGACCCTAGCGCACTCAAACTGAGTCTTTACACTCCACCAACGATTTTGATTGCACCAGCCACCTTCCTTGCCATTCACAACTTTTACGTACTACCACTCTGCATCATCTCTCCTTTCTCGTCCAACAATTATACCCTAAAAATTTAACTAGACACTTGTTCCAGCTGCTCACCATCTAACATAACTTCACCATCCGAGGACTTTCTCACTCACAACCATAACCTACCTTACTCTTACGTTTACTTTCAAACCACTTCCTTTACACACACCCTTCATCTTCTACCAATTTCTCAAACCTCTCAAGAGATTCACCAAACCAAAACCATAAGGCATACTGCATATAATAGTGGGCACCCCCATCTCTCCAATCATCTACACTCATATAATATCTCTTCTTCATCTACCTTTTTCCCAAGATTGGGAGTAAGGCGCGGTTAACATGCATCGAAAAGAAAAGCATAGGAAGTATGAAAAAGTCGAACAAAAGGAAGCGCCAAGCCTTACCCGCCCCCTCTATACCATTAATTAGAGAGAACTCGTCGCATCTGAAAACCACCCGTAGAGCATCACGGACCGCGACGGATCCCGCTGATGTAAATCGTTTTAAAGTGTAGCGGTCATCCCCTGGCCCAGTGGCCAACACCATACCCCCCTTACAAAACCCGCCATTCTCTCCTATTCAGCACCTTTCTTCTCCCCTGCCAAACTGATATTCTCTCCTTCAGACATTCTTATGACTCAATCCACTTTTCTTCCATCTCCCCAGCCGGTCGGTTCCAACACACTCACCACTATACATCCGCTTAACAAACCAACTATCATTCATCCTTTTCCACATGACCAAACCATCGCAACAAATTTTCATTATATGCTTCTCGTTACCCCTTTCTTCACACCTCACAACCCTCTAATACGTTCATTCCTTCATTTTATCAATTCTGTACTCACCAGCCTAACACCCCCCTAAATTGTCCATCTGAAACATGAACTTTAGATCTATACTTCTTATTCTCAGCATAGTCCTCACTACTATACAAAACACAGTAACAACATAGCCCATGCAAACCTAAGCGGCACTCCAGACTTAGTTCTTTACATCTTTCACCAACGATGATTGCCACCACCACCTCCGTTGCCATTCACAACTTCCTACCTACATCTTCTATCATCATCCGTTCGCTTCTCATCCAACACATACCCTAAATATTTAAACTCAGACCACTTGTTCCAGTCTGCTCACCATCTAACATAAACTTCACACTGAGGCTATCCTCCTCACAACCAACCTTACTCTTATCTACGTTTCTTTCAAACCCCTCCTGTTACACCCCCCCTGCCAATCTCTCTACCAATCTTCCACAACATCTTCTTCAGCATTCACCACAAGAGATCCCCCACAAATTCTCATCTCGCATATAATAGGAAAAGTGTACTTTGACCTCATTTTAATCTTTGGGCTGGCCTTTGATACTCACATATTATCGGATGAGAAATACCTGGGAGCGGTGTTAAAAAGCTACGCTGAAGCGTTTTTTTTGGGGAACGTGGATGGCCTAGTGGATAAGGCGACCGGCTACTGTTTAACTCAGCGACCAGAGTCCAGTGTTTATTCCCGAATTCCCCTGAATGGAGAGTAATTAATCTCCTTGACTCCATTTAAGGTCTTTGGGAAAAACTTTTTAGAAAAGTTTTACAAATATTATATCATATATAATATATGTTTATATATATTTTTAAGAAAAGTGTACCATATATATATATATATATATATATATATATATATATATATATATATATATATATATATATATATATATATATATAAAAAAAAAATATAAATATAATATGTAATATGAGATATAATACAACTATAAATAAAAGACTTTTTATAGTATAGTAGATATACATATATATATATATATATATATAAATAAGGGTGTATTTAGGTAAAGAATTAATAAATAAAAGTAATGGTAATGTGAAATGTGTTAAAAAAAATAGTGAAAATATTCCATATATAATGGAAACAAGAAAGCAACAAAAGGAAAGCAAGAAAATCAATTCACAAGCATAATTTTTCACAAGTACCATTTAGTAGTGGTATCTGAGCTCTCTCCCCAGTGTAAAGTCAGTAGATTTCAAGGTACCTTTATAATGAATATCGCAATATATAGAATCCATTAAAAATGTAATGAACACGTAACTGAAAACATATTATTAGAAAAGATATATGTTCGCAGATTGCTCAGAAACTAACTGGCCAATGAGAAGCAGTTTGCCACACCTGAACTACTAAACCAACTTCAACAGGAAGAGAAAGCAGAATTATTGGCTCTATCAGCATCTCACTGCCAATAACCCAATATGATAAAAATACAACATAATGAAACTTGCTACTATTTGGTGAGGTAGCCATAAAATGTGCGAACAATGAAGCTATCTTTTTTTTTATTTTCTTTTTTTTTTTTAATGAAAATACATTTAGGCTAATGCTGATCTAAAATAGCTGAAAACGGATTTTTAAATCCTAAAGAGTGAAGAAGCAATAAATTATAGGTACCAGTAGCCAATTAATAAAATATTTCATTCTAAATTCCAAAAACTATTTAATTATATTTAAAATCCCCATCTAATGAATAACTTTTTACGAAATAGTATTCTAATAGTTGTAGAATTTAAGGCGAATCTACTTCTTCAATCTCTATAAAATATAAAAAGAATTTCTCATTGACTTGCTTAAGATTACATAACAAACAAAAACCAAAACATATTTAAATAGCTAAAAGGAAATAAATCATTATTTTATTTGACTGTTATATGAAGATTTTTCGTATCATTTGAACTTGTTTAGAAAAGGATTTTTAAAAACTTTGGGAACAAAAAATTTAGGAAAGTAAAATTTTCTTTGTAAAACTCATAATTCATTATGCATAGGTTAGCTGTATTTTCTTTTATTTTATTTAAACTCTTATTTAGTTTAAATATTATTATTATTATTATTATTATTATTATTATTATTATTATTATTATTATTATTATTATTATTATTAATCTAAAATTTTCTGCAATTAGTTTGCAATTTTATAAATTTTTATTGAAAGTTGTGGAATAGGCAAAGAATTAGTTCTCAACCATCTTCCATTAATAAAAAAAAAATAACCTCGCTATTATTATTATTATTTTTGTAATATTTATAGTTGATAGTGCATAATTATATATTATGTAAGAACTCATTTCAGTTTATGACGCATTAACTTTGCTTTTATTATTATTCTTTTTTTCTTCAATAAATAACATTAAACATAACTTTAGTATGTACTGGTAAAAGACAATTGCTAAATAATTCCAATCGGATTTACAAGGGATCAAATAAACTACTAACCTGTGGAACCAGAAATTGCATCCAGATTCGCATAAAATTGCCTGATCATTATCATGTACTTCTTTATGACACAAACCACAAGGGTAAATTGGAGGAGCATTTGGATTTTGGGGGTTAAAAACCATTGGCTGGTCATGAGGGTAAATCTGAAAGTAGAAAAATTATATTTTAATACTTTTGAACTGCAGTTATTAGAAAGAATTTAGTCATATAGTAATCATCTCTAAAGTAAGCATGCACTATTGATCTTGCAGTAAAAGTAGTTAATGCATACAATTTGTAAAAATTGTCATAGGCTTGATTAAATTTTCAGACCTCGATTTTGCACTACATCATTTATGATGTAATACCTGCTAAATTTTACATAAACAAAGGAAATTGTCATTGGGAATATAGCTTACCAAACAAGGTAACAGATAAAAAGTACATTTTTAGTTTTAAAAAATGTAAATAAAGAGAATAAATGAGTGTATTATCTTAATGGGAAGGATGATAGTCAGTTGGTTAAGGGAATGTATAGTGGTGGGTGTGATGGGTGTGATGGGAATAGACCAGCTGAGACCGAACAAAAAGTGAATTGGCTCAGTAAAGGAGTGTCTGAAGGAAAGCAATGTGAGCTGGGTAGAGGCAAGAATAGAGGTACATAATAGGAGTGAATGGCCAGGTTTTGTGAGGGAGCATGGTTGTGGGAATCATACAGGGGATGAACCTTCACATTTACGAGATACCACAATGAGGGTCTGTCGCCGTGTAGTGAAACCCTAGGGTATGAGGGGATAGCATGTGGGTTTTTATCCTTTCAACTTATGTCATGTTGTTCTACTTAACTATCCTGTTTCCGGTGTATGTTGCGCACCTAACCCCAATCTGGGACTGAAGAGGAAGATAAAGGGAGAAATATATCATCATTATCAACTTCCTCCTTTCCCCAGACTGGTGGTGAGGTACACAGCATACACCGGAAACAAAAATTGTAGAACATGACATAAGTTGAAAGGAAAAGCACCCCCTTACTATCCCCTCCATACCCTTATACGAGAGTTCGGCGTAGTAAATAAAAAAATGTGGGGTACTTCCCCGTGGTAAGGTTGAGAACCATACCTCCTTATGAAACTCCGCCATTCACGTCTATTACGAACCTTTCTTCTCGCCTATGTCAAACTCACATTCCTTTACGAGTTAATCCACTTTTTCTTCAGTCTCCCAGCAGGTTGATTCCCAGCACACTCATCACTATACATCCGCTTAACCAATCGACTTATCATCCATCCTTTCCATATGACCAAACCATCTTAGTGCACTCTCGTTTATACCTTTCTTTAAACCACACAATTCCTTAATGCGTTCATTCCTCATTTTATCAATTCTTCTCACACCTAACACGCTCCTAAGATTATCCATCTGAGCAGATTGTATTTTAGATTTATACCTCTTATTCCATACCATAGTTTCATTGCTATACATTAACGGAGGTAACAATATACCCTCATGCAAAATCCTAGTGCACACAAGACATAGTTCCTTTGTATCCACTAGGGATTTAATTGCACCAGCCACCTTCCTACCATTCATAACTTTGTTACTGCACTCTGCATCATCCATTCCTTTTTCATCCAACATATATCCAAAATATTTAAACTCAAATGCTGGTTCTAATTGCTCACCATCCAACATGACTTCACACCAGAGTCTCTTCACTCACTACCATCACCTTATTCTTACCTACATTTACTTTCAAGCCCCTCCTTTTACACACCTTGATATTGATACACAGAATACAAGCGACTACACACATTCGCCTTGTCGGTTCAAGCAAGTGTCTCAGTACGTAAGTAGATTGTGGATACCCTGAGCGAAGAACGTTCCGATGGACTGTGGAGCCAATATTCAATGGCGTTCTGGAACTAGAAAGCCTTTCTTCAGTGGGTAAAAGTTATAGAAGCGGCAATTCGACAAGTCAGGGCAATATGGGGGATAGTCAAGAACCACCAGCGGAAGTGTAGCAGCAAATTCTAATGCAAAATACCGGATCGTTTATGCTTGATGACCATTTTAGGGTTGTGTAATTTAATGGTGTGTGTGTTTACATTGACCATACCATCTTCATCCATAAAGTCCAAAAGCAATGTGCCATTCTCGTCAATGAAACACATAAGCATCACTTTTCCTACTCTCATAGAGGAACAGTACGTAAGTAGATTGTGGATACCCTGAGCGAAGAACGTTCCGATGGACTGTGGAGCCAATATTCAATGGCGTTCTGGAACTAGAAAGCCTTTCTTCAGTGGGTAAAAGTTATAGAAGCGGCAATTCGACAAGTCAGGGCAATATGGGGGATAGTCAAGAACCACCAGCGGAAGTGTAGCAGCAAATTCTAATGCAAAATACCGGATCGTTTATGCTTGATGACCATTTTAGGGTTGTGTAATTTAATGGTGTGTGTGTTTACATTGACCATACCATCTTCATCCATAAAGTCCAAAAGCAATGTGCCATTCTCGTCAATGAAACACATAAGCATCACTTTTCCTACTCTCATAGAGGAACAAGATTTCTGAGGGCATGGAGAGGTGGGGTGCTGCTATTACATTCACATACTCATCCTTTTTGTGGCCGGCTCGAAGTGGTGGCACTAAGTTTCATCTGTAGCCACAATCTTGGAGAGAAACTGTTCTCCCACTGTGTGGTGAAGAAGCAGATAATCCAGGCGGCAAGCACCCATTTATCGAGTCACCTGCTCTTCATGGAGCTGTCAGGAAGCTCATTGCGCACAAACCTTGTTGTATCTCAATCGTTGTTGAAGAATGTTGATAACAGTTCCTTTATTCACAGATAATGTTTTTGCAATCTTGTGCTTGACCAGGTCTCTGAATGTCTTTCATGCTCACACTTCCTTTACGAAGTAGCGCCACCATCTGAATACTGTACACTGTAATGGACATTCATTCCCATAAACATCCTCTATATAATGATAAATTTCACCTCCACTAACAGCTTTTGCAGTCATAAACTGCATAACTGCTCGCTGAACCATGCCACGACTGTATGCACTGAACCTGATTCGACATGTGCAAAGAAAACACTAACACTTTCATATGACAACAGCTTGCTTCTCAATATATAAAGCATTCTACCGGAAAAAACGCAGAGCTCTGTTTATTTCAACAATGACGCGAAGACAAGAATCTCTCTTTTATTTGGAGAACTCTTATAAAACTAAAAATTACTTATATTTCTCAAAATTAGATCACAAGCAAAAACAAAAAATGGACATTATAAAAATACAAACAATAATGATAGTGCACTAAACTGCTTCTAACAAAGACGATTAAATTTCGCAATAAAGGGTTATCTTAGAATAAATTAACAATTCAAAAATGACAATTTTTGAATCACTTCAAAATGAAATTTACACAGAAAGAGAAGTATGTTAATTTTGGAATCATAAAATCTAATACCTATACTGACCACATTCATTTGGATAATAAAGTAATGAAATTAATTGATTAGCGTTAGTTGTTAATTCCTTCGTTAAAACAATAAATATTAATCTCTCCTCTAAAACAACATAAATATTAATCTTCAAGTAAAACTTAAAAGTTAAAACTTACTTTTCCTGAGCTTACAGGCATGGGCTTTGGTCCCATGTTATGACCACCTGGACCATTGGGCATTCCTGGCCCATTTGTCATACCTTGGCCACCCATTGAGCAAGACATGGAATTCATTGGGCCATTCATACCCATGTTGTTATTGTTCATACTGGCCATTGACATTCCAGAGCCATTGCCCATGGAAGATGACATAGAGCAGTTCATGTTATTCATTCCATTCATGTTCATGCTCCTACTCATGGGACCGGACATTGGCCCACTCATAGGCCCATTCATTGGTCCACTCATGGGTCCATTCATAGGGCCACTCATGGGTCCATTCATTGGACTATTCATTGGTCCATTCATATGACCACTCATTGGACCAGACATATGCCCATTCATTGGACCACTCATAGGGCCATTCATTGGACCTCCAATTGGTCCATTCATTACCATATTCATGGGTCCACCAGGTCCCATTGGTCCATTCATTGGACCCCCTGGTCCCATAGGACCACCAGGTCCCATGGGGCCAGACATAGGACCCCCCATTGGTCCCCCCATAGGGTTATTCATATGACCACCCATACCCATATTTTTCATATTCATGTTATTCATTGAGTTAATATTATTTAGGTAACTCATATTCATGGAGGCATAGAAGGGTGAACCATAGGACCTGGGCCTGGACCTGGTACTATGTTTGATGGAGTGCCAGAGGAGGGAGGCATGTCATCGAAAGGATTTGAAGCGACTATAGTACCACCATAACCTGTAAATATATATATATATATATATATATATATATTAATAATATATATATATATATATATTATATATATAGTATATATAATATATATAATATATATATATATATATAAATATATATGATATATATTAATATATATTATATTATATAATACTATATATATATAGTATAGTTATTTATATATAAATATATATATATATTATATATATTTATATATATATTAATATATATATCATATATATATATATATTATATAGTATATTGAGTATATATATATATATAATGATTATACCGATTTATTATATATCTATTATTAGGGTGGTTAAGTTGGGTGCTGCCACATACCGACCTATTCTGCTAGGCATGCGATGCAGGCCTCGAGATGGTCATGATCGCCGTAAACGGCTTTCTAATTTTCGGCGAAATGTTTGAAATCGACTAAGGTACATGGAATGTTCAGAGGAATAAATGTTAGGAGAAGAGAGAGAAGTGATGGATGTATTTAGAAAGGGCAAATTTGATTTGCTGGCTATGACTAAAACAAAGATGAAAGGAACAGTGAAAATGATGGGTGTGGTGTTTTGTATTGTTTGCTTGTTTTTGTTTGTTTTTTGTCTACAATTAAACCGGGTTTATATTATTTTTTAGGGTTGCTTCTAGAACGTCACCCAAACAAGGATTTACATGGATTTGCAGTGAAAGTTTTCTTGTTTGTGTTTTATAATTATAATTTAATTAACGAGTGATTTTTTAATATGCGTATTCATTATTAGTATATTTTTTTAGCTAAAAAGAAAGTGACAATAGACTGCATTACTTTTTTTTCTTATATTAATGAGTGAAGCGGGAGAAACTTGATAACGACGCTGCCACGATTTTACGTTCTACTGTACGTTTCTGAGAGGTCAGATATATTTATATATTTATTATATTATTATTATTATTCTTTTGTTAATTATATTATTTTTCTTTTCCTTTATTATTTATTATTACATTTATTTTTTTTATTGAATGATTTGTACATGAATGTTCGAAGTTTTGAGGTGATATTGTGGCTGTTGTTCAGTTGAAGAGTTGTAGTGAATGGTGGCATAAAGTGTGAGTATTATTATTATTATTATTATTATTATTATTATTATTATTATTATTATTATTATTATTATATTTACTTATGTTTTTATTTGTATTTTTTATTTTCTTTATTATTATGTGATGTTCTAGTTTTTTTTCAATGTTACTTCTTTTCATGTCTGAGTCTTGCGCATTTGGGGAAATTCGAATCTGACAGACGAAAAACATAACAAACCGCTGGAACCCCTCCTAGGTGAGTACATAAGTTCCTTATTTCATATTGTTATTTTTGTATGTGTTGATGATTAATGTAGCTAAATTTATTTTGAATTCATTTATATATCTGCTAGATTTAAAGTTTTTTAAATATGGAAATAATGACTAAATGAATATAATTGAATTTTCCATATGTTTCATTATTGCATCCATATATCATATATTTAATTTTTGGTTTATATTATATATTATGTGTAATAGGTAGGATTTTTTTTCTATTTTTTCTTAGCTTTTTGTTTTTCCTGTGCAAGTTTTCCTGATCCAAGACTGAGGTCAATGAGATGAGAGCAACATAGAATATAGCACAGATAGAAATAAATATAAGAAAGTAAGAGGCCTGGAAAATTAGATTGAAAAGATTTTGAAAGAAATAAGTTAAAAATATGGATTTATTGTAAAGACAAAACTTTAGATTGATTGATCAAATAAATAGTAATAAAATAATTAGATTGAAAAGATTTTGAAAGAAATAAGTTGAAAATAGCAATTGATTGTAAAGACGTTAAGATAAAAATTTAGATTGATAAAGAAAAAGAAAATTAACGGGAAACAGGAAAATTTTTGAAAAATTCATGTAAAAAGTGTGAAACAGAAAATTGAAATAAATAAGAAAAAATAGAACAATAGAATATAAATGAAAAGCAAACTGTGAAATAATAAAATAGCAAAAGACTATTGAGTAAAATATAAAGAAAAATAAACTTGAAATAAACTTTTCAATACATGCAGAATTAAGTTTTTCTTTTATATTGATAGGTATACTTGACATATTAGAATTAAGGACTGTATTTAGTGGTCCTTAATATTTTAAAGACCTAAATAAATCAAGCGTAGTACACCAGCAAAAATAGTATAGGCGATCTAAGTTTGTTTGGTTTTTATCATATAGAATTAAAGAAATTATTTGACCCTTTAAACATACCCTTGCAGTGGTGGTTGGGGTGAGAAGACCTTGGTGGTTGGTTTTGGTTTGTTTAATAAACTTCTTTATTTTTTTTGTTAAGGGTTTCATTTATTTGTCCCCTGTGTTTTTTATTTGTTTTCATTTTTTTTGTTGTTTGTCTTCTCCGTTTTTTTTTCCGGAACCGACGAGCCATAAAGACCTTCTGTTTGTGGCCTAAAACGCACGACATGATTCTGGACCCAACGGCGGGGCGTCCTGGCGGAGGACCAAGGGGACAAGACAATAGCAGGTAAGATGGGCTACGCCCGAGGAAGTGAAGATTGGATTTGGAAGTAGATGAGACTGAAACGAGGCTTACAGGAAGAAGATAAAGGAGAATGAGGACGCTAATGATAGACTGAGAGAGATGGAAGAAGGAATGCAGGAGAAGGAAAGACAAATGGAAATGAGAATAGAAACAAGATTATAAGTCAGAATAAGAAGTTTGCAAAAGAGATTGGAAACAAAAGGGACGCGAAAGAAAGTAACCTCTACTCCGAAGATGGTAGATTTACAGAGGGAGAGAGCGTTTATGGAAGAGGGAAAGAATGTAAGTGATGTGGATGAGAAGGATATGGATAAAGAGAAAATTGAAAAAGATATAAGTAGAAAGAAGAAGGAGAAAGAAGAAAAGAAAAAAGAGAAGAAGGATCAGAAGAAGAAGAAGACGTCGAAAAATAGAAGACATGAAGAAGAGTGATAGCAATAAGGTAAGCGTATAGGATTCTTTATATCAGTAGTTGGAATGAGGAAGTGAATGAGATTATGAGAGGGATACCACGTCGGTATAGACCTTCGAGAGATGTTGAATGTTAAAGTTGCACGTGATGTATCGACATTCCGAAGATTATACTAAATTAATGTGTATGGAACTAGGATGTGTGTGATTTTTTAAGAGAGTATGAGAGTTTACGTTGTAAGGAGAAATTTTGATGAAAATATCGTGGGTTTGGGTTAAAGAGTAGGTGGAGTTTGAAAGAAGAATGTTTGATTTTGTACAATAGGCGATCGTGAAGTGGTGGGTGAGCGAAGTATGAAGTAGTAAAAGAAAGAATGTTGGAACAAGTGGAAAGAGTAAAGGGGGGTGTAAAGTATAGACGGGTGAATGACTTTGATAAAGTTAGAAGAGGAAAGAATGAACAATTGGATAATTATGCGCATAGGTTGGAAACATTGGCTCGAGTGAAGTTTGGGGATGAGGGGATAAATGAAAACAAAAAGTTGATGAAGAAATTCCTGGAGACGATCCCTCCTCCAGTGGCGGAGTTTATAAATGCGAGACGTAAAGAGAAATTGAGGTGGAGTAGGGAACGATTGCAGTGTAGGGATATGTTAGAGATAGTAGAAGATCGTGAGTTTGAGAAGAATGAAAGAGATAGAGAGGAGTATGAGAGGCATGATGTGTACAGTGGTAGGGGAATGAATGTAAGGGCTTCACCAGTACCTCAATATAAGTCATATAGGGATGCTCTTAGGGCCAATCCTTATGAAGTTATGGTTAAGTTTTTAGAAGATTTCTATGGGGGTGAAAATGAAAGAGGTGAATGCAGGAGGTACGAACACGATGAGTGCAAGCAGAACACCAATTGGTAATACAAACGTGAGAGAGAATGTTGGGTACAATCAAGGGAATGTGAGAGAGAATATGAATAGGACCTGGAACAGAGAGAATGCAGGGGGTATGGATGTGGAAGTGTTTTATGGTGTGGTAAGATGGCATTTTGATTTCAGAATGTAAGATGGGCCAAATGGGGGCCGTGTTTTAGTTGTGGGCAGTGGGACTATGGCTAGAAATTGCAACAGACCTGCAAGGGCCGCATGTAGGAGATGTGTGAGGGATAGAATCATTTGTAAGGACCTGTATGCGGGAATTGCGGGACTGGAGGTCAGTTTTTCAAGATGTGCAGGTCCCTATAAATACCCAACGTGCGTTCCATGTGGGAAGGTAGGGCACGTGGCTGGTTAGGTGTTTGGGGAGTAAGACGAAACCTGGATGATGCAAATGATCTAAAATGTAAAGTGTGCGTGGTGTGGTGGTAATCGCGGTTAATGGTAATGTGTTGTAATGTTTCGGCTGTAGGTGGTACTAGAAATGGTAGTGGGTATGAATAATCAGGTAAGGGGAACTGGTCCGGGAAACGAGCAGGTGTAGGGTTTACAGCTGGTGGATCCTTAAGTGGTGGGGCTGAATGTTGTTAGGGAAGGGATTGTAAGTGCCGATGTATTTTCGGCTGGTCCGGTAGATGAGTCGCATGCTCTCTAAGGTTTAACTGCGGAGGTATTGGAGTGAGGGCTTTGATTGATACTGGGTGTATGGTCAGTGTAGTCGTATACAAAGTTGCGTATGATAGATGAATTATACGGGAAGTATCAGAAAGAGTTTCTGGAAAAGGGAATATTAGGGATTTAGTAATAGGTAATACGGTCGTTACAGAAAGTTTTTAGGGAGTGTGGTTAAGCATTGGAGGTATAGAGTATGGGAAGAAGGTGAGTTCTATGTTAGTTGATAGTAAGTAATGTGAAGGTATGATCTGTTTGTTAGGGTATTACAGTTTAGTTTAAGTATGTAATGGAGGATTATTCATCCTGAATCGTGAATGAATGATAGAGAAAAAACGTGAATAAGATGGGAAATGTCTAGATGTACGTGAAAAGGGTAGGGGAATGGTAAAGGTGAAATTTGGTAAAAGGTGTGGAAGTGCTTTGGCTCTGGAAGATATTCTTTGAAAAAGCGGATGGTGTGGTAATTGTAAAGGTAGGTTGAGATGCGAATGTAGAGGGTGGATGTCGCTCCAAAATAAAGCAATGTTTCTGGTGGAGTGGTTATGATGCGAATAGTAAGAGGGAAGGGTTGATCATGTATTTGATGGTATATTAGAAATGGACAATCCTAGAGTAGTATGCAAAAGGTGCCTGATGTGAAAAAGAAGAGTGAAAGAAAGTAAGGGTTGGTGATGTGGTCGGTAGTTTGTATTCGGTTCTGATTGTGGGGGGCAGTTGACTGGGGAACGGTTGAAGAGAGAGAGATGTTGGTGTTTTTGCTGGTGATATTGAGAGGAAAGATTGGTGTATGATGAGATGGTTGAGAAGATACTGTTGCCTGAGGGTTTGAATGAAGTAAGGAGACAAAAAATTGTACGAATGTTGTGGGAAAGGAGGGAAGCGCTAAGCAAAGGTGATGAGGATTTTGGGAGGGCGCAGTTGCCTGCATTCCGTATTGTATTATCGGAGGACACCCCATATACCAGCGACCTCATCACTTTCCTTCCCCAGTTGCGAATGAGATTGAAGAGCAGTGTGAAGAATTAGAGCGAATAGGTGTGTGGAAGAGAGTGGTGAGTCCCTGGAATACAGTCCGATTGGTGCTGTGCGAAAACCTTGATGGAAGCGTTTGAGGTCTGTGTATGATTTCGTAAGGTTGAATGAAAAGACCGTGAAAGATAAGGTTTCCTATGTGTGTAGTGTCAGAATGGTGTATATGTATGTATGGGAATGAAAGTCTTTCGAAAACTGAGATGGAGAGAATGGCGGGGTTTTGTTATGGGGCATGGTTGTGGCCCACCTGGGCCAAGGATGAACCACTGACATTGACGATTTACCATAGTGAGGGTTCCGTGAAGCTCTCCCATGAAGCTCTAAGGGTGGATTTTCTATTCTGTGACGAGTTTTCCCACTATTAATGGTAATAAGGGGGCGTAAGGCTGGGCTTTCCTTTTGACATTTGTCATACTCTCCTACTGCTTTGCTTTCCGATGCTTGTACGCACCTTACTCCCATACTTGGGAAAAAAAGGGTTAGATAAAAATAAAAAGAATATATATATAATATAATATAGTAATATATATATATAATATATAATATAATATATATTTATATATATAATATAATATAATATATATATATATATATATCATTACCTTTTTTTCCCAAAAAAAATAGGGTAAGGGCGCCTGACATGCAGCCGAGAAACAGAAAAGTAGTGAGAAGAATATTGACATAATGTCGAATAAGAAGCCCAGCTTAAGCTCCCTCTATCTTATTATGAGAATCTCGCCGGCGTTCAGAAAATATCCGAACTCTAAGCTTCACGGGACTGCGACGACCCTCACTATGGCATATCGTCGTGTAGGGTTCATCCCCTGGCCCAGGTGGCCACAACCATATCCCCTCACCAAATCCTGCCATTCAATCCTATTATGGCACCTTTTTCTAGCCTCTGCCAAACTCCCATTTTTCTCCTTCAGACATTTCTTTACTGACTCAATCCACTTTTTTCTTAGGTCTCCCAAGCCGGTCGGTCCGCAACACACTCACCACTATATACATTCGCTTAACCAACTGACTATCACTTCATCCTTTCCACAAGAACAAAGCATTCATGTCTAAGTACTTTCATTTATTCTCTCATTACCCTTTCTTCGCACCACATAACTCTCCAATACGTTCATTTCCTCATTTTATCAATTCTTCTCACACCTAACATGCCCCTAAGATTGTCCATCTGAACACAATGAACTTACCTCTAACTCCAACCATAGTCTCACTCTATACATTAACACAGGGTAACAACATACGCCTCATGGCAAACACAGGTAACAACTCAAGACTTAGTCCCTTTACATCCACCACCGATTTAATTGCACAGCCACCTTCCTGCCATTGGCAACTTTCTACTACACTCTGCATCATTGTTTCCTTTTCTTCTAAATATATCCTAAGTATTTAAATCAGACACTTGTCAGCTGCTCACCATTCTAACATAACTTCACATCAATGAGCTGTCCTCACTCACAACCATAATTTTCTGCTCTCAAAGTAGAATTTTATAGTCTCTCTCTAAGTGTCAAATCTTTCAACTCTCTTCAGATTCACCAAACAAAACAAAAAATCATCCATCATATATATATATATATAGGCCTATATATTAGGGATGTACCGATAGTATCGGTCTCGGCCATTTTTTATTTATCGGTATCGGTTAAAAGTGGCCGATACTTAGGCCGATTCTTCCTCTTTTTGGGTGAAAATTATGGAATTGTGGATTCAATAATTAATAAATCTAGTTCGATATAGATAGCTAGTACTTAAGTTATGTTTTTTTTTTCCTCGATTTAATTTTAACTGTAGATTTTTAGCTGTTTTTCCAACTTGGTCTTTAGCGCAAAATTTACCTATTTGGACAGCCATTATTATAATTTATACAGAATTATCTACTTTTTTAGTTGATCATAGTAATTTTTTTTTTTGTACGAAAATTTTCGTGAGAGCGTGTGAGTGTTGTAGTGTTTTTAAACTTTCTGGAATTTATTCATATTTTGATTTTTGCTGTAAATAGGGTTTGATCGTTTTAAAATTTCAGGTTTAATACGAATAAATTTTCCCTCATTTCTCCTTAGGTTTTTGTTTCTATTTATGTTGTTTTTTTTTTTTTGTTTTTTTTTGGATTGCCGTGTGCGTGTAATGATAGCAGATTTGCACAGGCTTGGCTTTCTTTTGACTTTACCGACATCAATGGCTTGCACTCTAACTCTGCTCCATGGATATCTACTCTCTACTCTAACCTAATTTTATGCTCTCTGTCCTGAGACCGCAGATGGCTAAGAATTCATCCTTCAAACTCGTTTAATATATCAACTGAAACTATTTTATAATTTCCGTTAGAAGGGTGGAGTATGGTGCTCTTGTAAATATAAACAGTTCCTATAACAACGTCTCGAGAATCTAAATCTCCTAACTTCGATGTTCTGGGGCTTAAAATCTTCTTCCTTTCTACTTATCAAACATTTTCCATTTCTATTTGTTCTCTCTAATAAGACAGAAATTTCAGTGCCTTTTTTGATTACCTTACGTGAAACTGTTATATCTTCTCATTCTAATACTGAGGTCCTCTATGTAGGGGATTTCAATGTACCTCAAAACTGAATTGTTGGGTTCTCTCGTACTGATTTAGTGGAGGAAGCCGAATCATTCAGTATTCCCAACGATCGGAGCAACTGATTAAATAACCTACCCACATTCCGGATCGTCCCCAACCAATTCTTGAAACACACTTGACCTATGTTTTCACCACTAAGTCCTTCTCTCTATAAATTAACCACCTTCGCTCCTATCGGTAAATCTGACCACAACGTTATATCACTTAATTTTCATACTTTTCTCTCCAACATCTCCATCCTCCCTATGCGGTTTTTCTGGCACTTTTGATTGGGTCGATTGGGGGGCATTGCGTTGCTTCTATGATAACTATAATTAAAGTGAATGCTTTGATTCTTAAGACGCTTCAGAGCTGCCGATAAAGTGGGGAGCTGTAATCGTTGTCGGGATGAGCAGGTTCATTCCTCTTGGACTAAATCTTTTTCCCTCAAATTCCATGGATCGATGGTATTTGTTCTCGTGCCATTCAGGCTAGAGACAATGCTTATGGGTGTGGAAAAATTCTCGTTCTCTATCACTCTTTGCCAATTTTCATTCAGCGAGAAATCGTTGCTGGATATCTACTTTGACGAGCAGAGCTGGACTCTCTAAACGAAAATGCGCTATCCTCCTTGGTTCTCCTATTCCGACAAATCTCTCTGGCCTCTTGCAAAACATCTCTAACAACTTCTTGAAATCTGTCTTTCTCCTCTTATTCGGTCTGATGATTCTGTTGCTAATACTTCAGCTAAAAAGGCAATCAGCTCTTTGGCCTCCTATTTTCCTCTAATTCAATACTGGACGATTCTGGGTATGCCTCTTCTTCCTCCTTTCTTCCTCTCAGGTGTCCTATGCTTTTACCTGTCATTTCATTTGATCGGTGCATGAGCTCCTGAATCTAGAATTTAGGAAGGCGGGTGCCCAGATGGAATTCCTCTCGAGTTTTGAGGAAGTGTGGCTTCCGTGGCTGATTCCCACCCCTCGTCAACTAATTTTCTATGCCTCATTACAGCACTCATCACTGCTCTCCAAGCTCCCTCCTTGGGTTTACTTCTCTCTTTGCTTACTTATGTCTAGCTTTCTTTCAAATCACTCATTGTCACTGTTGTTGATGGAGCGACTTCTTTTTCTGTCAATAGTGGGTGTTCCCCCCCACTCTAGGTTCGTTTTATCTACATTACTTTATCCTGCTTTTCAATCACATGATCTTCTTACCTGCGACATCTAACTCTACCACTCATATGTCGATGACTTGACCCTTCAGTCTTCAACTCTATCAATTCTGCTTCCCTCTTTTACTTCTTCTAGAATTGCCTGTCTCGTTTTAATCTTTCCGATTCTTTCGCTGAGCTGGATAGAATTTCAGGTTGGGTCGTCTCAAGCTGTGAAAATTAATTCTTTAAAAACCCAACCTCGTACATATATCCATCTGCTATTAAAGACACCTAACTTTTTATCTCTTTGATGGTTCTCCGGTCTCTCCTGTTGACAAAATAAAAGTCTTCGACCTTAACATAAACAAAATAATGTTTTGAAAACCTCAATCACAGTGGTTGTCTAGGGCGGCCTACAATGAAACTGGAAGTTTTTGTTAGAGCGCAGATTTTTTTTCCTCTTCTCAGTTACAAGGGGGTCTATCCGCCCTTGTATGGATCTGCTTCATATTGTGAGGGGCGGGGGCTTGCTGCTTTCATCCGGTCTTTTGGAATTAGGGCATATTCAAAGACCAATGGGTTAGAAATCTTCCTTACCTTGTTCTAGTTCACTGAACCCTTTAATTTGTGGCGCGATGTTGTGCTTTATCCTTTTTAGTAGGTAACTGTAGAGGCAGTGCTTCGAGGGACTATTCCTTGCGTACGCTACCACCTTTATGATGCTCCTCTGTAGCAACAAAGGGGTGCTTGTGTCGGCACATGAGTTTTGTGTGGAAGTTTAGTAACTCCAGACTGGTTCGCTGTCAAGTGCTTCTTTCTTTCTCCCCTCTGTTCTGGTGGCATTCTCTGCCAGCATCTGTGCCTACTCAATTTTAATTTCCCCCTCACTTTTAAAGCCTGCGTCTGGTGCTTATTTGCGTAAGATGGATTATCTGGGCGTTCATATCACCCACTCCTTGATAGGGTCTGCCCGTGAGCGCGTGACAACTGTAAAAAAAATAGCCATAAATAAAAGGTTCTAATAAGGACTCTTTACACTAGCTGAAACCCACAGAATGGCACCTCGAACGGTGAACCACTTCTATGAATATGCATTAAAATATACATAACGAGGAGCTTGCTCGCTTGACAAAAAAAAAAAAAAAAGAAAAAAAAAAAAAAAAAAAAAAAGAAAAAAAAAAAAGGACAGAATGGAAGCCGCCTTATCTGCAACCCCTGGCAACAGCACTGGAGGTGACTATGGTGGCTTTTCAGCAAATAAACCTACTGAGATGAAGATTTGGATATGTTAGACTTTGATAAGTACATGGCCGAAATTGCATTGACATCTCATTCACCTTCAAAGGAATTACACCAGGGAACCTCAACGTAAAAACTGAAGAGACAGTCATCAAGGAGCAAAAAGATAATCAGAATTTTACAGCTGTGATAAGAGGAGATGAGGCTCTACGAAAATATGAAGATGCTGCCTACAGAAGAAGCATCCTTCATGCGGGTCATGGAAAAAATGGGCCCAAGGTTTCATTATTGCCGGCAAATACATGTATGCAGCCCTCCTTCATCAGTTGAGAGAGAGCGTATTTATAGTGTGGGTTAGGAGGAATGTAAACACCCAAAAAGGAACAGTCGCTCTCGCCAATACTAGTGAAAGCTTAATGTTTTTGCGCTCACAATTTGTGAATTTTTGAATTTGAGTATTGAATGAATTAATCTTAAAGGAGTATTTTTATTATGTCATGTTTTACTTCAGCGTTTTTTTTTTTTATTTTATCTTTTTGGCTGATTAATTGAGGTCCTCTTCTTTCATTTTATTCTTAATATTTGTATGCAGTTAAAGGAATCTTCTGTAAATTGTAATCATATTAAAACATAAAAAGCTAGTAGCTAAACCTTGTTAATACTTACTTGAAATGGAAATGGAATATTTCTTAAATAAACGCGAACATAAAAAAGTTATTAAATATTATATTTGCATTTATTATTCCTTAAAGGTACTAATTTAATTTTAAAAATAAATATCAGTAGGAACAACCAAATATAAAATATAAATGACTAAGTATTGTTTGTACAGGGAATTGCAATCTTGAGTTGCCCCTAGCAGTGCACAAATGTTCATCTTATGACTGTGTATTTATTATATTAATTAAAGTACCGTATCGCACCTAAAAAAATAGAGTATCGGTATGGGCCCCTCTTTTCTGGTATCGTACATCCCTATATATATATATATATATATTATATTATATATATATATATATATATATATATATATATATATATATATATATTATATAATATATTATATATTATATATATATATATATATATAATATATATATATATATATATTATATATATATATATATATATATATATATATTATATATATATATATATATTATCTAAATATATATTATATATATATATACATATAATATAAATATATATTATATAATATAAGTAATATATATATATATATTATATATAATTATATATATTATATAATATATATATATATATATAAATATTATATATTATATATATATATATTCATTAATATATATATGAATATAATAATACTTATATAATAATCAATATTGACTTGAAAAAAAAATAACTAATTATTATTAAATAGCTTGAAATTTATCAGGTTTTACAAGTTTTTTTCTCAGGCACTTATTAACAATGCATTACATAGTCTGGTTAAGATACATTGCAACCTGATAAGATTAATAGACAAGCACTTGAAACTTGTTGAGAGAATAGTTAGATGTGGGTTAAGGATTGACAATGTTCAGGCACCTTTTATAGTTTAAGGTTTGAGTGTGGGTGAAATGTAATATTCACCTCCATAAAAAGTGAATAAAAATATTTAAAACTTTTAGATTCATTAACAAAAGTTACAACTCTATTAATTTTTTTTACTGCAAAAAAACTGAGTTATGACAAAAGCAAAAATACCTGAAAGTGGCGGAGGTACTAAATCATTACTTGGAGGAGTTGAGGGGGGACCTTGAGCAGCAGCTGGAGTATTAGAGGTTCTCCTTTTTTTCTTTGGGTTATTTGGAGAATCGGGAGAGCTGTTACTTCCAGTTTTAAATTCTGCAGAGATGCTACTTGAATTACTGACAACTAAAATAGAAAAAATAAATATTACCTTAGAGTAAAAAAAATTCTATTTTGATAAAGAAAAGCAAAATGATACTTAAAATATCCAAACAAAGGAGAAAAATAGGCAACAATTACAGATAAATTAAATGCCCTTTAATGAATATTATGAGCATAAGAGCTGCTAGATTAAAATCTTCAGCACTTCCACTAGTGGTGTACTGAGTCCAAAAATTATTCCTGATCTGAGACCAAGCAAGTTATTGCAAAGTAATAAAAATATAATAAATTATTTAGTACATGTGTATTTCGTGGACCATTTTCTTGTGTAGTTTTATTTATAAGTAAAAAGTTTGAAATACCATATAATGGAGAAAATTACTATATGATGTGAAGTAGAATAAATGCTTGATTCATTACTTTTCTCTTATTTTTTTTTAAAAAATTGTATGAATTTATTAATTTCAATTTTTTTTAATATACTGTATATATCAGGGTTGGCATTAAAAAACCCACCCCAACAAAAAAAAAAAAAAGCCCAGCTGCAAGTGATTTTTTTTTTTGTTTTTTTTTAATTTTAGCTGTTATTTTCAACAATTTGAGAGATATTTTCAAAAATTACTAATATGCAATAATAACAACTATATTTTGTTTCATTATTAGTGAGCCTAGTTGATTTATTCAATATTTTCACTGATATACTTTTTAAATATTTGAAATAAATGAATGAAAAAAAAATAATTTTAAAATTTGATACAAAAGTACAAATGAATGTATCTTTAAATTTATTACCACACGAAATAATCATATTTCATTATTAATAAAATATTAGAAAAACATATTGATATAAATGTATCAATAATCTGATAAAAGTAGATATTATAGTATATCTATAACCTAATACACATTTTGAGTTTTGACACAGTTCCCTCATCCCTACGCGAACGAAGAAAAAAGATAAAAACGTTGTTTTTCATAGAGCTTTTTTAAATATTTTTTTTGTGTAAGAAACATTTGATACTCGAAATGCTGTTATTTTTATTGCTATCATCATTATTTGAACCTGTAACAACACTAGCTTTATTTATCCCCCCACTATTTACAGTTAACATTGCTATTATTCGTATCCTTGATTTATATATATATATATATATCTATATATATATATTATATAGATATATATATATTATATATATATTATATATTATATATATATTATATATATATTATAATATTATATATATATATATATATATATATTATATTTATTAAAAATATATAATATTAGTGATGGGACGATTATGAAATTTTTTCCGATGACGAGACGATGACGATTAGAGCAATTTTTGCCGATGGAACGATGACGATGAAGATTAATTGAAAAAAACTATTTAAATTTCTCTCTCTCCTACTCTCTCTCTCCTCTCCCTCTCTCTCTCCTTGCTCTCTCTCTCTCGCTCCTCTCTCTCCCTCTCTCTTCTCCTCTCTCTCCTCCTCTTCATCTTCACACTTCCTCTCACCCTCTCTCTCTCTCTCTCCTTCTCGTATTCATCCCCACATTCTTCTCCTCCGCTGTCTTCACGTCCTCTCGTCTCACTCCCCCTCATTTCTTCGTTCCCCTCTCTCGTGCCTGCCTCCCTGTTCCCCCTCCTCCCGTCTCTCGTATCTCGCTCTCTCTTCCTCTTCGTCCTCCGGCGCTTCTCTAGTCTTCTCTCCTCTCTCTCCGTCTCCGCGTCCTCTGCTTGGCTCCTCCCTCGCGTCTGCGCCCCTCCCCCTCTCTCTCTCTCCTCTGCTTCGTTCCTGCTCTCCTCTCTCATCGCGTCTCTCTCTCTCTCTGCCCGTCCCGCGCACTCTCTCCTCATCCTTCTCCCTCTCCTCCTGGTTGCCTCCCTCCCGTCTCTAACGATACCCTCCCTCCTCAAGATAGTCTCTCCCATCCTCTCCCCGTTCTTCGGGTTTTCTCCTCTCGTCTCCGTCTCCTCCTCCCCTCACCGTCCTCTCCTCTCTCCCTCTCTCGCCCGGCTCTACTCTCTCGTCTCTCTCTCTTCTCTCTCTCCCTCTCTCTCCCTCTCTCTCTCTTCTCCCTCTCCTCTCTCCCCTCTCCCTCTTTCTCTTCTCTCTCTCTCTCTCTCTCTCTCTCTTCTCTCCTCTCTCTCTTCTCTCTCTCTTCTCTCTCTCTCTCTCTCTCTCCTCTCAATTCTCTCATCTTCTCTCTGCCCTCCTCATTCTCTCTCTCCTCTCTCTCGGATCCGTTCTCTCTTTCTCTCTCGTCCTCTGTCTCTCGTCTCTCTCTCCCTCCTCGTGATATGCTCCTCTGCTCTCTCATCTTCGCTCGTCTCTCCAGCCTCTCTCCTCCTCCCTCTTGCTCATTCCTCCTCTCCTCTCTCTCTCTCTTGGCCGTTCCCTTCTCTCCTCTCTCGTCTCTCTCTATATATATATATAATATATAATATAATAATTATTATATATATTTTTATATATATAATATTATTACTATATATATATAAGCGCTGTAGACAGGAGGGTCAGGGGGTTCAACTCCCGAAATTATTTTAAGCGATCAAAATTTTGATTCCTCTTAAGTCTCAATAAAATAATATAATTAATAAAATAATATAATAATAATAAAAAAATAAATAATAATAATAAAAAATATAAAAGATAACAATAACATACATAACATATAATAATATAATAATAAAAATATAATAATAATAATAATAATAATAATATAATAATAATAATAATAATAATAATAGTTTAATTAAATTTTAATGAAAAAGTATTTTAATGATCCAAGGAGACTGTTTGTGGTCCGTAACGAGTTTTTAAGGTCAAGTGGCCTGTTCCTCATCATGTATAAAAATCATTTAGAAAACCCAGGGGACTTTAATGGAAGGGTTTCCAGATTTCGCAGATGATAGCTAATTGGGCTACCTCAATAAAGGATAATGATGGATGTATAAATAGATAGACAAGATAAGGAGGGAGAAGCTGTTAAAAAAATCCCCCGTTTTTTTTTGAAATCGGGATGAGCAGGTTTCATTCCTTTCTCAGCTAAATTTGTTCTTTCCTCCATTCATCCCTTCTAAAAAAACTAAATCATATCTTTGCTCATAATCCTGGTTCGGTCGTGCTTAGTCTCTGGCATTTCAGCGTAAGACAGTGCCATCCGGTGGAAAAAAATCTCGTCCCCTATCCTGCCGCTAAATTTTTCATTCCGACTAGAAATCGTTGCAGGGGATAATCTTCGACGAGCAATGCGGGCTTTCATCGAAAGAAAGTGCGCTAACCTCCTTGTTCTCCTATGACAAATCTTTCATCTCTCGCAACTTCTTGTAAATCTTCCTTTCCTCCTTTATTCGATTGATCATGTGTTGCTACTTCTCCAACTGAAAAGGCTAATCTCTTCGCCCCCTCGCTCCCAACTATATTCTCTATGTTCCAATACTAACTAACACTTTCCCTCCCTCAGTGTTTGGAAGCTCTCACATGTTCCAACCTATTCCGAAAAAAGGAAGCCGCCTGATTCTTCTAACTGTCGCCCTGTAGCTCTCACTTGATTCTATCAAGAATCTTGAAACCCTTTCAACTCACATTCTTCTTAGACTTCATCTGGAAAACACTCTCCGATGCCAATACGGCTCTCGTCTGCACGAAGTCGACTGCGAAACATTTACTATCTGAAAAACCGATTTTAGTTTTTTTCGCGCTCTTAGGAACACGGGAGACTTGGTGGTGCGCTTTGACCATATCCAAAGCATTGACTC